>JACCIZ010000165.1:0-120284 GCA_025506415.1 Flaveria robusta
TTTGCTCTGAAATAGTATTTGATTCGTTAGTTAGCTCAAAATGTCATTAAAACTGTAATGCATGCTATTATGTCTAGATATTGGTAATATCATTTGTCACCTTTAAACTATTATATACATATGTGCACCCTCCACATTACATGTTAATTTTAGCATGAAATTATCATCTTTATTATTATGTGTAACTGTTATATTTGTGATCTTATTGATATTGTGCAGCTACAGACAGTTTGGTAGCAAGATGTGATTTGACCACGCCAAGTAGCCTTGATACTAATAATATGACCATAGCTACAACTCCATTAGACATAAATGGTTGTGAAATATACAAAACTGAACTGACATTATTAGATCTTTATGCTGGTTGTGGTGGAATGTCAACTGGACTCTGTCTTGGTGCCAAACTTTCTGGTGTTAAACTTGTAACGGTAACTAATTCGTTCATCAAATTTTATTTGAGGCTGTTGCTATTTTTTGTTTATTGTACCAACCTTTCTTTTTATTTTTGTTCCTTTAACTAAAGAGATGGGCAATTGATTATCACAAGTCCGCATGTGACAGCTTGAAACTAAATCATCCAGAAACAGAAGTGAGTCCTTCTGATGATCTATCAATTAATCATAGATATTATATTAATATCCACTACACTTTTTATTCTTTATTATTATTATTAAAATTGTTATTATTATTATTTTGTTATTATCGTCTTATAGGTTCGACATATAACTGCAGAAGATTTCCTGGAATTATTGAAGGAATGGGAAAAACTATGCAAAATATATCTTTTGGATGATCCTGATAGAATGATTGAAACTAGTTGCAGTGGTGAAAATGAATCAAGACACGATGGATCTTCTCTACTGGACACAGATATGGCTCCCGGAGAGTATGAAGTTTCAAGCCTTGTTGACATTTGTTATGGAGATCCCAGCAGTACAGGACAATATGGGTTAAAGTTTAAGGTGCATTGAAATATACTTTATGGTTCTATCTAGCAGCATGTTAGTTAATGTTTCTTGACAAAAAATTTATCCAGTTGCATCTCGAAGACATCTCATACTTTTCCGTAGGTGCGATGGAAGGGTTATGGTCCAAGTGATGATACGTGGGAGCCAATTGAAGCATTGAGGTATTTTTTGCATTTATTTATTATAATAATAATTTTTAGATTACAACTGTTTACATGTTCAGTTGCTCATATTTACCTGTCACAGTGATTGCCAAGGCCACATACAAAATTTTGTTAGAAGTGGATACAGGTCTAAGATATTGCCATGCCGAGTGAGTCAGTTACTACGTGTGACAGTACTATCTTAACCATATAACACTATATGGTAAGTTTTTATTATGTGTTTCAGGGTGACGTGGATGTTTTGTGGGGGTCCTCCATGCCAAGGGATCAGTGGCTATAATCGATTTAGAAACACCGATGATCCATTGAATGATGAAAGGAATCAGCAGATAGTTGTCTTCTTTGACATAGTGAAATTCTTAAGCCCTAAATACGTGTTAATGGAAAATGTGACTGACATTTTAAGATTTGACAAAGCTTCTCTAGGAAGATATGCTCTAAGTCGTTTGGTTCATATGAATTACCAAGCAAGACTTGGGATCATGGCTGCTGGTTCATATGGTCTTCCACAATTTAGGTTACGTGCTTTTTTATGGGGTGCTCATCCAAACGAGGTAACTTTATTACTCGTTTTTCCATTTTATTATTTCTGGCATGGTAATTATATATTATCATCATATGATCTATCGAATAGTTATTGGCAAACATAATTCTCACTGAGTAGATGCATATTTATAATTAACTTTACCTTATCCTTTTTGTTACTAAATCGAACACATTATTTGTTTGCAGAGACTGCCTCAATTTCCACTTCCTACACATGAAGTTGTTGTCAGATATTTCCCTCCAGCTGAGTTTGAGGTGTGTCATTATAGTTTATTTGGTTCAGCAACTTCTATGTTATATTCTATTTTGATAATCTATTTTAACTATATAATTATTGTAATCCAGCAAAATACAGTTGCTTATGATGAAGGCCAACCTAGAAAACTTCAAGAAGCCATTGTTCTTCGTGATGCCATCTCTGATCTTCCAGCTGTACTTTTCGCGATTATACTTTGGTTATCTTTTGCCTGTATGTAATGTGGCCTAATGGAATAGTTTTTAATACACAGGTTACAAGCCATGAAGTTCGTGAAGAGATGACCTATGACAAGCCTCCAAAAACAGAGTTTCAAAAGTATATTAGATATTCAAAAGATGGTAATGCTTATACCTTAACAAAGTTTAGGCTAATACTTTGCATTAAAAAAACTCATTTGTTAACCTATATTTGGTTAGTTGAAACGTTATCCACTATGTCATTTGCTTAGCACCCAACTCTTTCATTAAACAATATTAAATTGTCTTCATCTAGAATTTACTGGTTCTGCCCCAAAAGGGGTTACAGACTGGAAAAGCTCTGTTCTCACTGATCATCGACCTTACAAGTTGTCCGAAGATGATTTTCATCGAGTGTGTCGTGTACCACGCAAAAAGGTTAACCATTTCTTACTTGTTCATGTTAATTTTCTTAACGTTTTTTTTCTTGTTCCTAATTTTTCAAATTTCATAGGGAGCAAATTTCAGGGACTTTCCTGGAATAATTGTGAAAGCTGACAATACGGTTCACCGAGGTCTGGCAGAAGAACAAGTGTTGCTTCCATCCGGAAGGCCATTGATACCAGATTATGTTTACACTTTTGAGAAAGGAAAATCTAAGAGGTTTAATATATTCTCATAAGCTACTTTATCATTACCAACTTTTAAAAATTTTGTTACATCCGAATGATTGGATATGTTGATAGACCATTTGCAAGAGTATGGTGGGATGAAAATGTGGCAACTGTGGTAACATTCCCAAATCTTCACAGCCAGGTAGTTCCTCCTGTCATTTTATATTTTAATGTTTAAAAAACCTAGAGAAATGAAACACATATCTTCATTCGGTTGGTAACCTTATAAAATTGTTACAGGCTGCTATACATCCAGAACAAGATAGAGTCCTTACATTGCGAGAGTATGCAAGATTGCAGGGCTTTCCCGACCATTACAGATTTTGTGGAACTATTAAAGAAAGGTATGAAAGTTTCACTTAAGTATTAAAAATTATACTTTCATGGTTTAGAACATTAGATCATTTTATCTAGCTTCCACGGGTTCCATGCCTTAAACCCTTGAAGGCCTCTTGCCTAGCGACTAGCGTAAGGTGCGCTTTACTTGGTTGCAGTGGTTAGCAGGGTATTCGTGGGCCATGAGTTTTCCCTAACGGGTTCTCATGGTCACCAAAAAAACTTCAGATCATTTTGATTCCCGTTTTGTAAATTTTGTTTTGGTTCTACAAGTCTTAATAAATTATTAACGAAAAAGAAATGGAAAATTGCAGGTACTGTCAGGTGGGAAATGCTGTGGCTGTTTCTGTTTCAAAAACTTTGGGGTACGCCCTCGGGATGGCATTTCGGAAATTAAGCGGAGACGAGGCACTCATGACTCTACCACCTGATTTTGCATTCCAAGTACCCTCACTTGATGTTTTTCAACAACCGAGACTGCATTATGACTGACCCGTTTTCATAGTCATGTAATCTAAAAACTGAATTAGCATGTTGTTGTCAACCATTCATTCATTTCATCCTAATTTATCCTGCTGGTTCAACAATCTGATTATACAGTAACAAACTGCAGGTTAGTTTTATTTGAATCTATGAAATTTTCCGACTATATCACAACTATTCTTTTTTGTCGTCTAAGTTACTATATTTTAGTTTAAACGGCCATGAAACCATAATGGTTAAACATGTAACCCAACCGTTTTGTTGGTTATTACTGTTAAGAACCGGGATCATCTTGTTTACCCTGTTGTTGACATATCCTATAGAAAACTTATTGCATGTTCTGAAAATAAGATATGAGTTGTAACCAAAAAGTCTAAACTAAATCGGTCCACTAACAGTCGGAATTGCCTTCGGACGCGTTGGGTCAGGAGCAGTTAAACTAATCGGTTGGGGCAATGAAGGGAATTAGATGTTTAACTGACATATGTATGGATTTTACATGAAACAGAAGAAAAGGAAAGATTCGTGAAATAAATATGCATCGACAAACTTTAGAAGTTTGAAGTCTCCGTTAGGAACTAAGAAAACACACACGTAGATAGACAAGTGTAAAGTATCACAATCTTGAGAGAACATTAGCGGCGCCATTTGCAGGCGGTTTTCATCTCCTCAGCTGGTTTGGAGTCACCTGCAAACCCGTTGTCGACCCATGCGGAGTATCCCCCAGCCATGTTCTTGATGCTCTTGTAGCCCTACATTCACACAGCCATGCAATATCAATATATCATCACCAAAAGGTATGTAATAACTGGTATGAACAGTAGAAAAGAATGAAACATACTGCAGTTAGAAGGTCTGCAGAGGCTTTAAGTGATCTCCCTCCACTGTTGCAACCCTTAAAAAAAATAATAATAATAATACCAAATTAGAAAGTGATTATTTAATTTTGGATAATCAAACTATAATTGAAGTAGGATAAAAGGTTTGAACTTGTTTTTGATATTTGAAGTTATAATAATAAGATGGTCAATTTCTAATGTTTGGTCGTTTATGATTATCTAACGAACTAATATATATAAATAATTAAAAGATTAACATTCTATTTGATTCAGATGATATCATATCGTAGATGAATTTAATAAACTTATGCTTGATTTGGAGAATGCTGAACTGAATGAGATAGAGAGTGAAGAAGTTGAGTCGGGTCTAGCTATACGTTATGCTATCACAACGACGCCTCATCAAAATGGTCAAGCAGAAAGGATGAACCCGATAATATTTAGAAGTTGCAACCACTGCAACTTATTCGGATCAATACCATGAGAACCCTGATGAAGGTATGGTTTGGAAAAACCTTGTGTAACAATCTAGGAGAATCCCACATCAGCAATGAACAATAGAGATGTTAGGTTCATAGGAAATACCAGACCTTAGATATCATTGAAATAAAAGGAGAATTTCACATTTAAGTGTGCTTGGTGAAAGCAACCTTGGGATAAGTGATCTCATAGAAGGTTTTAACTCGGACAAACAAAAACAAATCTGTGAGCTGAAACCTACCACAACAAGTTATAATATAAAAAATAAAAAAAAAAACATACCACAACAAGTGCATCTTCCTTGTCACATAGAGCTGAAACCTGAGCTAGAAATTCAGGATTTTTAACCCTTCCTGAAAGTTGTAAGAATGTAAGTCTTATACAAACTATAAAAATATGTAAACAAAGAAAACTAATAAACTTTTATTTATCAGGCTTATAAATAGATAAAGACATTATCTTTTATATAACAGGCACCTTCTTGTGTGATGAACATGTAAGGGACATTCAGAGCGTTTTCCACGTGACTCTTGTTGAATTCTTCATTTGTTCTATAATTTTTTAAATACAAAAAGCATAACAAATAAATAAATAAAAACCATATCTTATGTTTGTATATAACGTACATTGTTCTCAGAACTGGATTTTATCAGATGGAGCACTAGGAAACGGCTACATAGGTATCCTGTTAGTACTCTTGAACCGTCTTTATTTGGGTCTATCGGTTATGAGTCAAACAGGATGAATCGGCAGTTGTTGTACCGGATTATCACATTTTTTGTTTCTTCAAAATATCATCTGCTTATTTATCAGTACATCATATTTGTTTATTTCAGGCTTCATATTTTGTTTACATTGTAAATCCAACCCATAAGATAAAAACAACCACATTTTGTTGTATACAAGTTACACACACATATATGATGTAACTCGGTTTTTTAAACTGGTCTGAACTTTCAAAACAGTGGATCGGTAAGAAATCTGGTTCGAGAACAGGTCTAGTTATGAAAATAGTGGTTTAGAAAAGCTCGAAAACTAATATACAACCTGACATCAAGATACCGGTGACCAGAGTTAAGGAGTTCTTTAGCTGCGTGAACATCCACCGTCACCACATCTTCAACACTAATAAACCATCAACTTAAACACAATCAATCAAATGTCGAACCAAACGCAAATACAAAAAGAAAAACTAACACGCGCATGCAATCACCCACGCGACACATCAAGACAAGATGTAAAATAAGCTCAAACCTCTTGGTGGCATCCATGGAGTTCAAATCTTAGATGAAATATAAAAAGATGGCTAATAATTGTTTCATGTATGTCAGTATTTGTACCAACAAAAGTTGAGTTTTATAAGATCAAGAGGACTTTTTCTAAAAGGTTGATTTGGAATACATTATTTACCCCGAAGAGTTGACTAATTAAATTATTTATTTATGAGTTGTACGTCAGGCATGAGCTAATGAGTTTTCTATGTTTATTTAAAGATTAAATAATTATTTTTAACATGCTAAAGAATTTATATCTGTATATTCACGTTAGTTTAAGGAGTGTCTTTCGGTTTTTTTAATCGGGTTTCTTGGGTTGGGTTCCTTGGATTTTTAGGTATAGGAAATCAACCCGAATACCAGACCAAATAAGAAATATTTAATCGCCTTTCAGGTTTATTCAGGTCAAGTTAATCGGTAATCAAGTTTAGACTAAACTATTAAGCTTTAAATAATTTGTTATCTCAAATGTTTATATAAGCATTATGTATGTGATCAAAATGCATGCATGAGATTAAGTATGTGTTATCAATATAGAGTTTTGTATATTATCTAGATACGAAAGCTTCTGCATACGTACGCTCACTTTATTATACATATTAAAATGCTCAAAAACATTATATTTTAATTATTCTCAAAGTTCACGGTGTAAAATTGAACCACAACAGTGATATATAAAGCTTAAAAAATAATAATTTTCAAATCTTGTAAACGCTAGCATAACGCACATTATACAAAAATCTTGGAAATTTTAAAGAAACTTAGATCCGGGTTAATCGGGGTTGACCCGATCTCACAAAAGCAACCCAAATGCCAAACCATTTATAATAATCGGGTTCGGTTTAATGTAGTAATCGGGTTCGATTTAATGTAATAATCGGGTTGAGTTGCTTAGGTTAGTCTTTAATCGTGTTTGGGTTAAAAAAACACACCCCTGCATTGTATAGTGTATAAGAGTGGTATTTTTTTAAGACATCACAGAAGTGGTATTTACCCCCATATTATTTTTAGTTAAAATTTCTGAAAAGGTGCTTTGATAAAATTTGTACCTTAAAATATCCTTTTGACTATCACTTCTTAAGTCCCGTCAGACATGGGCGTTGATGCCCATGTATTATGATCGGCCGCCGGTGTTTAGGTTTAATAAAATCCTGCCACGTGTTTAAAACACGACCATGAACTATATTTAGCAACGATGATGCCTCTAACGATGTTTGTGTGGTTGATGTCAAGAGTGGTGTTGCCGGTCTTCCAATCCTGTCACGATCACCGACGGTGTTTATTAGACTCTAAAACAAAGAACTAACATAGAAACCGCCTCTATTTAAACATAGGCCAACAACTATGTTAATTATTTGAACTTCATATAGTTTTAAAAAAAATAATGGCGGACGATCGTATTATACGGGCGGACTATCGTGTAAATTTTTGGAACTTTTTCCTTTTTAAATAAAAAAATGCAAGCGGTCAACCCTGACAAGGATGTAAGACAAGCGGAGTGCCTGCGACACAAACCATAAAAGTGCCCGTGGGTACGCCGTGGGGGCCTAACATGACCTTTTATGTCTTAGGGTAGAGGTGGAGGGGGCACTCATGCCACACCCACACTACGCCATGAACCCACCAATCACATCTTATCATATCACACTACATCACACACATTTGAAAGAAACACTCATGCCACACCATGCCACACCTAACGGTCGACTTTTGCTCCACAACCACGGCGAGAACACACCAATTTAACATGCCATACGGCATATAAATTTGGTAACATATAAATTTGGTAACTGCGGTCTTGCCATGTCATACCGGGGCACACCGCTAAGGTACGGACCCCACCCTTACGATGACTCATTACGAGCCAATAAAAACTATCATTATCCATATATATATCCATCATGACCCAACATGACACAATACAACCTAAAATGACCCCTTAAGACTCGTCATCAACCATAGTAACCTGGATGCAGACATGAAGTAATGGAGACAAAGTTCACTTACAATCAAAGACGGAGATGAGTGCATATACCTCAACGCGAGTCGATGAACATAAATGAGAAAGATATGAAGTTAGGGAAAGAAAAAACTGTTCATTTCAATAAATAAATGGTGCCATTTCATGACCAGAAAGCATACACAACCAAAATTTAGTTTCAACAAACACGAGGACATTTCGCGCATCGATGGCTGCCAATGAATAACACCATATTTTCATCAAAATACAAAGAACATGAACACCATTACTTATCTCAGGCCCGATTCACGCCCTTCTAGTTCCTTCTTCGTTTGTTGTCAGGTGGTGGGGTCCCACCGCCCTTCCTTTTCCAGCTTTGCCTTATATCACCATCATCCAACACTCCCACCTCGCCTTCTTCCACCTGTTCATAATCTTGACCATCTTTGACCTCATTACATTTTCTTTCCTGTTTGTTTTTCTCAGATTCAGCTGCCAATTCTATACCATCTTCTAACTCCTGTTCAATCAGATCATCATCATTCATGATATCTGTTCTTCGAGTCACATCACTAGCACGCGCTTTCCTTCTTTTCTCAATAGCTGCCCTATACTTATCTTTATCAATCTTTATAGCATCTTTCGGCGTATGTCTGTATTCTGAACTTTGACCACCACCACCACCGCCACTACTTCCATGATCTTCATCAACATGTTGCTTACGACCATTTTTTGGTTCATAGTTTTGATCATCATTGTTCTCAACATCTGAATTTACATCCTTATTTCTATCTGTACTTCCATCATCATTACTTTGATCTCGAGATGCTTTTAAATGATCAGAAGTGGGTCTTGAAGTTGCAGCACCAACATGAGAATCACTGTCATTTGTACCGTGTTGTGCCTTCTGAGTACCCACCCCGCCTGTACTTCCATCAAGAACCTCACTAGTTTGTGGAGGCGGTACTCTATTTTGTTCATACAGTTCCAGCATTTGGTTACTCACCTCTGCAATAAAAAGTAAGCGGTCAAATGGGTCGACCCAGATCAAAACAATTAGATATAAAAAAAGAAACCAACCCTCCAGCTGGCGTGGGGTAACATTGAACTCCTGCCACCAAACCTTTTCACCGTCTGATGGTAGCTTTACTTTAAGGAACTTGGCAGCAAGAAAAATGGCACCCGCTGCTATGTGGTGGGGTTTAAATTGCAAGCAGAGAGATGTTCGAAGCCTGCATATGTCCTTTTTGCAGGTCAAAATCAGACGAGCGAATGTTGTTGACCAGAGGCCAAAGTTGCATACTATTCCCTCAGTCCCAAAATAAATGTCCACTTTTCTCTGATGATTTATCCCCAAAAAGGATGTGCCCTTACAAATTATTATCAAGCTCCATATTCTATCCTTAAACATAAACTAGACTGATTACACATTTTCTAAAACTGTGTACTTTATAGGGGTAAAATTGGCATTTAGCATTTTAGCTATTATACACTACATTGACAGATATTTCTAAAACAAGTCTTTTAGGCTAGTGGACACTTATTTTGGGATGGAGGGAGTATTAAAGTATTTCGTCATACCCGTCATTCACGAAATTCCAAGCAACTTGAGCAAGTGCATTTTGAGCAACTTTGAACTTCTTTATTGCCTCAACAAGTGGTTTATATGGATGATGCACATTGAAATCGAAAGCAAGTGTTGCTAGAACAACACGTTCTCCAATTAAAATTAATTCTTTTTGTTGTTCATACACTTCCTGCATAACAAAGTAAAAACAGAAAGATTCAGAATTGTATTAGGCTATTCATGAATTATAGACTTTAAAGCTAAAAAAAAAAACAGATAAAGCAAACAGGACTCATCTATTACCAATAAGCTGCAGAGATTATAGAAGCACTCGAGATGGCAAACGAGGGGGGTCAATCGAGCAAAAAAATATGGTATATCTTTGTTGAAATGGGCTTAACTTAAATCACCTTTTGTCCAAATTTTTTATTTGTTTTAAAGTGTGCTAAAGAAGATTACAAAAAAAGTATATTTTTATAATAAACTAATATGTTTTTATTCATTATATATACACTTTGGAAGCCGTGTGCTCCATTTCCTACTTTCCTTTTAAACTATTTTTTTTATTCATTTGGCCCGTATAACCATTAGTCATAGAAGATAACCTAGATCTACCCATTCATAAGAAAATGGGTTGTGACTGCCAACATTATATAGCACGATCAATTTTTTCAGGTTGTACTTTTTTTAAGAAGGAAAAGGTAATGAAAAAGTAAGCTCAGTAGAGTAAACTGTACCTTCTGTTTAATTCTCTGTGCTGCCTCAGGGTCCTTTTTGTGATTAATTTCATAGGAAACAAGAATAACATCTTTCAAAGGGCGAGGGGTTTCTTCAACCTTGCCCGCAAGAAACATGCAGACTGTTGCAATAGTCTGCAATCCAACAATGTTGATTAATAATTTTTAGTAAGTCTTTATTATTTGTGCAAATTATGCTATTAATAATCATGCTGGTAGCAAGAACAGGAACTTTCAGCCTAATTACTGATATGTAAACTATAATCACGCAGATATATAGAGGGCATTGATTAGGGAATCCCTCGCCATAATATGCACACAGCACACTCAAAAAATTATACATTATTATTCTTTACTGAAAGGAAAATACTTTTTCAAGCTATAAAACAGATTGAACCAAGTTCAAATCAAAACCGGAATAAAAAGATATGGAAGTAAAACGAGGCATAACTCACCCTCCTGTCGTTCTTTGCATGCGACTGGCGAATGAAGAAACGGTGACAAAAGATAATAGCTGTTGCAATAGTTACCTGAGGCCTGCATGCAGATATCCATTTTATTGTTTCAGAAAAGCTTTAGGGCTTGCAAATATCAATAGGTGAAAATGTGAAACAAATTCAGAACTTAATAATCAACAGTTTTCATAATTCCATTAGTGGTCTAATTATTTCTAGAAATGACGTGATGGTTATAGACTTTCTGTAGCAATACTAGAGCTTTAGTAGGCATACTACTACAATGCTCAAGTATAAAAATTGATTAAAATTTATGATAGTGAGACTTGGATAAGTAACAAGTCTTTAGTCGACAAATCCACTGTGGTGGAGTGGAGGGAGGGAAGGGGGAATCTTATTTATAACTGTTGAGGGGTGGCATTGGATTCTCAATATGAAAATGAATTGCAAGCTATGTTGTATATACGTAATTCTGTATATCAATATATAATTAGTAGCCGGAAAGAGTACAGTGGTTCTAATCACATCTCCAAACAATCAAGATTTATGATATTATATGGCGTGGTTACATTGTTTACTGAATAGTGGCATAAATCATAAGCTTACTGAAGTTAAGCTCATCCAGGATGACCTCCAAAGATATAAAGAATGTAAAGAGCAAAATAATCCAAAATAAAGAAAAAACAACAAAAATCAAGCAGTTTAGACACAGATTATAGTTGAAAAAGTTTTTGGAGTATCAATATTTCAGAATGAAGTAGATGACGATGTAATAAAACAACTATGTTTAAAAAAAATAATCGTTAACTCCGTTAAGTATCCTAATAAAACTTCTCGTATCCTGATATCCATAGTAGTTGCAGACACCACTAGGGTATCACAATGAAAGCTTCCACTGTCCATAAAAAACCATCAATACCAACACGTCCATACAAAAATTTATTTTTATGCAACATAGTCCTGTGAACCCTTAATTAAGAAGACTGAAGAGGATATGTTATTAGCACATGGCATGTTTCCCTAAGACGAATAAATATTAATGAAGAGAATAAACAATAGTTAGATAATCAATAAAATTCATCTAAAATATTGAAGCACCCAGGACCCGATTAAGCTGCACCTATATCAAAAGAGGAAAAAAAGAATAAGAGTAAAACTAATGCAAAAGCGTAAACCCGATGGCGCATCAAACGATCAGTATCGAATAACAAAATTTGGTAATACATCAAGTTTTCTTATGTGACCTTGTTACAAGATAACATATATGGATACATCATAATAATGAAAATCGTGTGAATAGAAAGTATACAAGAATAAGGAACAATATTCATACAAAAACAAAGGAAAAGCAGAGCTTACACTTTAAGTCTCATGCCCAAGTCCTGCAGGAATGTGCAATATGATTTGCGCAAGTAAGTCTCCTTTTTCAAATCAATGCCATCTGCTCTGGATGGTGAGTTTTCTTCTATTTCTTTCCTAGAAAAATACCAAAGTCCACTATTTCCCTCGTGCTTATTATCAGACTGTTTATGTGGACCATTTCCATGCATTCCAGCACACATTGGATCACTGGATAACAAAGTTGCCATTTTTGTCCCCTACACTCTTCCAATTTATCCAGAAATAAAACTGGAAATACCACTAGTTAACAGGATATATTAGAATCGCCATCACCTGCCTGTGTAATTAAAATATTTAATAAGAGAGAAGGGCACACAAAACAAATGGCTATACAAATAAGATGATAGAAAATAACTTGCAAAAGAACTAATTAGGCTTAAAGCATTCAAAACCTACATGCTATCTAATTATTGCCTCTGTTCAATGAAACTGATCTTCTAAAACAATAGGCAATTAGGCATAGTAAGAATAAGACTTCACACTAGACATGTATACTATAGGATCTAATAATCTATAGCGGAACTAAATGATATCTTAATAAGACATTATTTCCGATTCATTCAGTTGATTTGGCGCACATGCAAGGGGTTACTCGTATTAAAAGAGTAAAAAGATTCACAATTACAAACTACTTCATATAAATTAAAGAAGCAATGATGCTATAAGTATAACTTAACATTTGCTGTTACTTAATCAATTCAATTAGCGTCCTGATTGTAATATGGAACACACTTTGCAGCTTAAGTACTTGCAAGGTAAGTTTGACATAAACTAAAATAGTTAGATATACCATGCTCGGGAGGAGATGATCATAATTACTTTGTAAATTGCTTATTTAAAATAAAAATCATGCAAAACACGCTTCTCGCAGCAATATTTAATTATATCTAAATCAGATATCGCAGAATAGAGTTTGATTCAAGTTACGTGTCAATAGATAATTTTCAAAATATTAGCCTCTAAAGTTTATGACGAGTAATAAAACCGACAGCCAGACATCCATGAGCATTGTCACAAAAACATAAATTGATCCAAGAGGAACAAACCCCTTCCAATCATTCGATCTTGTCTACAGTTTAACAAACCTGACTATGTCTAGTAATCTAGTTGGAAGATAAAAGAAAAGGAATGGGTACTTTTGATTGTAAAGAAAAGATAGAGGGAAGGACTGGCAAGAATTACAACTTTCTCCAATCACTAGTAAACCAAGGACACCTAAGTAGAAGTCTCCCACCTCATGTACATATTTGTTTCATAACATGCATCTGAATCCTATCATGCAACCACTTAATTCTTGAGCAGAAGATTCAAACTGATGTATCATTAACAGTTTAACACCATTAAAAGTAAAATTCAGTACAAAGGACAACCATAATAACAATCAATCACTAGCACGTCAACAAGTTCCACTTTATGTCTACCACTCTACCCCTTAGATCATGCTAGAGACATTAACAGTATTCACGTTCTAGGTGCCTTAAAACTACGGAGATAGATAACTACAAAAACTTGCAAATAATATATATACGCACATCTACACAACATCCGGTATAGCATATATCAGCAACTGAAACATTCCCATTCATTCCAGAGCATCTAGACAACCAACAAAAACACCAACAAAATTTAGTTTATCACTCTCCTTATTCTATAAGACAATCTGCAACGCCTCCATAAGAAAATCTCTTATGCCAATTAGGCCTGTGATAACTTTTGTGCAAACAAAAGCTCTACAAAACTATCAAAACTAATCAATCTACTAGCCTAAAAGTCAATTCATGTGAACCATGAAAAACTTCCACAGAAGAACAAGATCTCCAAACTCAACTCAGCAAGCAAAAAAACTACAAATCAAACATAAACTCAAACAATTAAAGCACAAAAACACCCCTTTAAAGAAACCCATAAAAAAATTCCGTATACACCATCGAATTCTCACAAAGATCGAGTAAAACTGAAACCATAAACCAAGATCGAGTAAAACAATCTAATTTCCAATTCTTTCACCCTCGCTGCAAACCCTAATAGAATATCAACCAAAAACGAAGATTTTATGCATACTGTAACATATTAGGGCACAAAACACAAAACCACGAGTATAGGATAACGTTAAGATGAATTGAAACTAACCGGATACCAACGGAGTGTTATCTCAGCTAGATTCCGGCGGCGACCGGCGTTGACCGGCGACTCCGGCGTCTTCTTGACCTATCGACGGAGCTGTAAGTTCTCTGATTTGCAGAGGCGACGAGATCACACGATGGACTCAATAGGAATTGAGGGTTTATGATCAAGATTCAAGAAAGAGAGTGTTATGTATGAATGGCCCCTGTATTATTTCTGAATGTGCATTTTATACATAAGTTGGTTCATGTGTTTGTTAAACTTTATGAAACTATTAAAAATCATTATAAGAAACTATTAGTCACAACAGTGAAATCCTTGTTTTTATTTGTATAATTACATTAAAAATCATTATTTTTTATTTATAATTAAATAATATTTTTTATACCTTTATCATTATTTTTATCTTTCTCCTCCACTCACAACCACTTTTAAAAATATTAAAAAATATATAAGGGTTGAATAATATTTTCTCAAATATACAGATGAAACGGTAATATTTTATCTATCATCCACTCACAACCACTCAAACCCATTATTTATAATATAAGAAACACATTCACATACTTTTAACGAATCCACTGTATCCTTATCTTTATCCATATAATTACACAAAAAATCACTATTTTTTCTCTCTTTTTTACAATTAAATAATATTTTTTATACCTTTATCATTAACTTTTTCTCTCTCCTCCACTCATAATCACTTTAAAAAATATTAAAAAATTTATAAGGTTTGAACAGTATATTCTCAAATATACAGATGTACAGTAACATTTTTTTTCTCGTCCACTCACAAACACTGAAACTTATTCCTTATAATATAAAAAACACACTTATATATTTTTAAGGAATCCGCTGTGAATGCTTTTATACCACATAATGAAACCTAGAAGGCTAAAAGTAGGATTAGTTAGCGGTTAAAGTTTAATTTGGTTGACATAAGTTTTGGGTCAATTATCAGATAATTTCTTGTAAAACAAAAGTAGTGTGTGAAGGTGTTGATTGTGTAATGATACGTAAGATCCATATCGCTTATTTTATCGAATAGGAAGGATTTTATGTTTTGAGCGGGGAAAGTAAAATAAGAAATTGGGTACTTTGTGATTTTAAAAAAATTTGTAATTCTAGCTAGGAGGGGGTTCCGATGTCTTACCATAGTAAAATTGTGTTACATTACAATCTAATACCACCCAAATTGTTTACAGCTAACTTCACAACCTAATACCATAATAACTTGTTTACAATCAAATGAAACAAGTTTAGCGCATATTATTTATCATATCCAATAGCTTTTAAACAATAGCCAAAACCAACCCTAAAAACCTAAAATGATAGTGCATTATCTTTTCTTTTTGATACACAACATGTAAGTATTTTATTCATGGATAGAAAACTCATAAACATCCATCTAATCAACATAGTTTACCATTCCATTTTCATACCTGACATGTAAAAACTTAATAAATATCCTCCACTCAAATTTTACAATAAAAAAATTACAGGCTTAATAAGGATCTAACTCTTTGGTTACAATAAACACTTTAGAAAAGAGCAAAACATATTTAAAAAAACAAAACATATAACAATTATAGATGAATAAAAATAACAACACTTATAAAACTCACCGTAAAATGATCTAACTGCTTAGCTGCCGTTCGAATGCAAAGGGCAATAACCATGTCAAAGTGTTAAGTGAAGATTGTTGGAGACAAACTAAAAATCATGAAAGACAATTATTGAAGACGGTCAATAACTAATTTGGATGACAATCTAGAATCAAGGGATGAAAATAATTTAATGTAATTTTCTTGTTTTATTAAGGTAAGGGACACATAAATGGACGAAAATGCTCTTATAGCAGGTACATGAGGGATGATAATAATTAAAAAGCCGAACAATAGTAACAAATGTGACAAAAGTTTAATTTTTTACCTAAAAAGTTTAAAAGAGCAACTTAAATGCTTAAAAAAATAATACGAGCACAAGTCTTATAAAGTGAGCAATACTTAGAGTTTCAAAGTGGATTTTACTAAGCCTATTCAAAAAGCTCATGGCTCGATCGAAACTCACTAGAAAATTGCTCACTCGAAATATGTTATTCTATGAATGAGTCGAGAGAGATTGGTTCGATTTGTAAACAAGCCAAACCCGAGCTAATGTCAGCTTAGCTCGTGGCTCACTCTTTAGCTGGTGCATTTGCTAGCTCGTTTATATTTATACCTAAATTGTAATTCATATAAGCTATAAATCAAAATTATAACATATTATTTAAATATATCGTACACATACTATTATTTTGATATTTTTAATCGAGCAACTAGGTATAAAAGCATAAAACATAATTACTGTCCTTTAAATACAATCATATATAATATTTCAACGAGTTAATATAAACAAATATAAGAAATATTATTTATTGTTTATATATATATATATACATATATATGAATATGTAGAAAAATAGCAAAACTATTTTGAAAAAGATATTAATAATTTGTCTCATGAGCCGGTTAAACGAGCATAACTCTAACTCAGATTTTAAGCTCGTTAAGATAAAAGAGCCGAACGTTTGACTCGCTTTATTATTAAGGGGTAACTTTGTAAAATCGTAATCAAGTTTTAAGATTGTTCTAATTAAGTCACTCATAAAATTTTTTGTCAAAATCAGGTCACTTATAAAATTTTTTGTCCCAATCAGATTACTAAAGTTTCAAAATTGTTCTAATTAGGTCATTTATAAGTTACAAAAGGTTTTAAAAAAATTGAAATGTTTAAAAATATTAACAATATTTATAAAAAAACTAAGTTATATTAAAATTTTTATGAATTATTTAAAAATTAAAAAAAAAGAATGATTTAATTGAAACATTTTTAAAACTTTAATGACCTGATTGAAATAAATAAAAATATTAATAAACTAATTAAAATATTTTTAAAATTTTAATAACCTAATTAAAATAAAAAAAAATATAAGTGAATTAATTAAAACAACATAAAACTTAATTACTATTGCAGGAAGTTTTCGCTATTATTAAACAAGTGGATCCCAAGTGAGTTAGGCCCAAATTTTACCAATTAACTTTTAATAAACAAGGGGGCAAGAGTTACCCTACACCCACGCCCATGGAAGCCACATGAGCCACTGCAAATCTACCGTTGAAACGAATCATCAACACTTTACAGTCACCATCACCTTCAATCACTTCGAAGCTCCTTCATGATTCAAAGACGACAATTTGCTGCAAATCTTCATACACCCTTCAACAAATTTGAATAAAATCTCTCCACAAATCATTCATTTTCACACCCCTCTTTCAAAGCTCTCCTTTATGAGGGTTTTTGAGTCTGATCTAGGTTATTATCGCAATCGCAAAAGCTAGCTTGTTTGATCGATCGATTCGCGAGGATTTTTGGTAATTTGGTCTATCCGATGCTCGTTATAACCTCTGCGTGGTTAATTTTGGCTTGTTGATTGATATGTTGGTTTTATTTTCTTGATTACGGTTGTAAATTGGTGAATTTTGGGAAAAGTTTATTGATTTATGAAAGAATTGAAGTTATGATGTTTGTGTGGTGTGTTGTCATCTTTGAATTTTGGGGATATGTTAGGATATGTGAATTTGGGAAAATCCCCAAAATCCCTAATTATGTGATTTAGGAAGTTTTAGTGTAAAAATGTATAGGAGTATATGAGGTATGTTTTGAGAATAATGATGAATTAAAATGCTCAAGATAAAGATTCAAGTCCAATTGAGCAAGGGGAGTCTGTAGCCCTACCTTAATCAGATTGCAAGCCCTTTTTGTTTTCCTATTTTTTATTTTTTTTTATTTTTTGTTATTCTCTCTGGTTTCTATTAATGTGTTTGGTTTCAAATCCATAAATAGGATGGTTGTAGGATACTTCTAGTGGTGCTCATTTGAGTAATGGGAAGCAGTGAGATGGATCAATCCGCCAAGGAGGCGAAAGACGCAAAGGAATCAAAGGCAGCAAACTCCCAAGTGCATTTCTTTCTCTTTGTTTGGTTTTAGATTTATAGAGGCATTGTTATATACATGTTCTCTGTGTGTGTGTGTGCGCAATTTGTCATCATGTACACCTGATAACATGTGTTTATCTTTTTTCTTTTCTCTATAATTACTTTCTTCAGGAGCAGACTTCAGCTACCGCCAAGGGTACAGTCAATCCAGATTGGACTGGCTTTCAGGTTCCATTTTGTAAACATTGAACTTTCACAAACTGGTCTCCTTAAGATTTGAGAATTTTACTAAGCCTAGGCGGTTTGTAAACCTTGAACAGCCATATCCTCCTATGCCTCCACATGGGTTCATGGCCTCAAGCCCTCAAGCTCACCCCTACATGTGGGGGGTTCAGGTACTATTCTGTATAGGTTTTCAGTTTGTATATTTGAACTAGATGGTATGCTTCGTTAATGATATAGCTAATTTGACTTGATAATGACGTCATGACGATGATTATTTGAGCGTGTGCATTAAAATTATATGATCAATCTCACGAATCTTTAAATTATTGGATCTTCTATGACTATGGACACACATCTATGGTCATGAGCTGTAATTTGGCATGAGCTTTCTAAAACCTATACAACTTTACTTGGCCAGTTTGTCCAGTTATAGTGGAAACAACATCAGCTACATTTCTTAAATGTATAAAGTCTGCTGAGGTCTTAAGTGTGTGGGGATATGGCAATTTTTTAAATTTGAGCTACCACTGATGACTGGATTTTGGTATTTGATTGTAGTTAGGGTGTGGCAGTTTGAAAGTTGACATGTGGATAACTGGATACCAATATTCTTGGTTTTACAACAACTGTTTTGCTCAATGCAATAATTTAGATGTAAAAAATTATGTTGCTTAATTGTTAGTTTTGGTTGAAGGATAGAAAGATTCTTAAATCTTAGTTCAAGAATGATTGAAAGTGAAGAGTTTCTGATTAAACATCATTTATTTAAAGTACCTAGGTTGGATTCATGACCCCTGAGTCCTTTTGCTTTTTCAGAATAGATAATTCTAATTAGCGAACATCACTTCTTCATTTCCACCAACACATTTTTATCTGCCTTTCTCCTTGATTCACTATTGTTATTGACCTGTTTGACCAGTGTCGTCTTTAGCTTAACTTTACCTATTTGACTCGTTTACATAATATAGAATTACAATATTACATATAACCCAGATTGATTCATGTTAAAAATGGATCAAAATTGCCACCTGTAGCTTGAGGCACCAAATATATCCTTTTCATAAATGTCAGACTTTCCTTGATGTTCCAAATATGATGTCATTATTGTCTTTAGGATAACTTCAATAACATTACATATGCATATCTGAAATATATTTAGCTGCCCATCATCATTTCTCCTTTGATTTATTTCTTGTTTTGCTGATATTTATGTGCACTTGCAGCCTCTTATGCCACCTTATGGTACTCCACCTCATCCATATGTTGCCATGTATCCCCCTGGTGGCATTTATGCTCATCCATCAATGCCTCCGGTATCTTCTTCTTGATTATAATGTATTAATTTGCTAGCTTCTTTACTCCCTAGAAGATAATTATCGTGAAATTTTGTTCGTATTCACCCAGGGGTCATATCCTTTCAGTCCATATGCAATGCCTTCTCCAAATGGTGTTGCTGAAGCTTCTGTCAGTTGACTGAGTTGATATGATATATGGTTTTTCTAAAGTTAAAACCGAATTAAGTTTGTGATGATGAAATTTCTATTTTATTTAGGTGAATACTCCTGGTGATACAGAAGCTGATCGCAAGTCACCGGACGGGAAGGAAAAACTTCCTATTAAAAGGTCGAAAGGAAGCCTGGGCAGTTTAAATATGATTACTGGCAAAAACAATGAACCAAACAAAGCAGGTGCATCTGCTAACGGAGTTCATTCCAAAAGGTGTGATTAGTAAATTATTAAAGTTTAATGATGTATCTTTACAATTGGAAGTTGCTTGTATCACTTCTCTTGATGTTTGAAAACTGTAATTGGATTTTCAGTGCTGAGAGTGGAAGTGAAGGTTCAAGTGAAGGTAGTGGAGGGAATTCTGACAATGTAAGTATTGCTGCAAAGTATTTATTTAATATAGAACTCGGAGATGGAAAGGTGATTCGACTATAAGCTGATAACTAAGAAGTTCACAAAGCCTTGAATATATAACCAATCTTGTTTAACAACCACACTTTTATTCTTTGGAAAAAGATTCCATAACTAATAGGTTTGAACCACGAGTTAGTGCTCATACATCTGGAAAAACTTTGTTTATTCAATAAAAGGATTTACAAGAGCACACGCAAGCAAACTGACGACCTTAGTTGCTGGTTGCTTCATGTTCAATGATTAAAGAATAATTTAATCAATTATAACACCCGTGATAGAATCATTGAACCGAGCAATCATCAAAAAGTTAGCATATTTTCTACTTTGACAAATAGTAGCTTTAGATTACCGGTGCCACAAATTATTGCATACAATACAATACCATAAACTGACAGTAGCATATAATTTAATACATGTGATTTCTAAATGTTAGTTGTCATTAAAAGCCACCCCTAGATGATTTTGTTGATCCATCAATGCACTAAGAGATTCAAACTTGTTATTAAACATGATAACATAAATATAAATAATGAAATATCTGGTCAACTATCCTACTTCTATAGCTAGACACAAACATCATAAAATTAAGTAAACTTAGAATTAACAAAATAAACCTTGCACATGATGATGATGTAAATCAAACACATCTAGCAACACACACTATTAGAAATGAAACAGATCTTCTTGACATCTAATGCACTGCACCAACAAGATTTATTCTTGCGAATACATAGTGTACAGAACAATTATTTATATCAAATCTGAAAGTTGAAACACATAACAAATGCTACATAAGAAACCCATACCAAGAAATTGCTTATTGGTAATGTGAACCGGACAACATCAAACTACAATACTGAACACCCAATTTAAGAAATCCTAACGAAGAAATTAAAAGGAAAACTAGAATGGGAGATGGTTGAGAGAAGATTGGGAATTGGTGATCAACAAATGATGATTCGGTAGTGAAAAAATTCGTAAGTTGCGATGGTGTTCTGGGGATGAAGATGGCGCCAGATGAGAAGCAACGATGTTGGGCATCAGTAGATAAGAGAATGAAAATCTCACTCGTTTTTTGTATCATGTCCATTGTCACCTGTTAGTTATATTTAAGTCTTTTAATTGAACATATATTGACCCACCCATTGAAAAACGAATTACGACCCAGATTGAGCCAACAGGTAAACTATAAGTGCCTATTACGACCCAAAGTTGAGTGTTTTGGTTTGTTTAGCCAGACAAATATTCAACCTTTTTATCCTTAAAAACACCAAGTTTGCAAGTAAATATGCCAATAAATCATGTGTAATTTACAACATAGCAATTAAATGTTCTGTATTATGCGTGGTACTGTATCAATTTTTATGTAGGTGGTCTATGCTAATTGCAAATGCTCCAATGCTTAAATTTGCTTAAAAGAAATAGCAGTTATGGTTCGTATTGTGTGCATGTATCGCCGTCTCATAATGAGCCTTGTTTATAGGATCTGCATGTCCATTTCTAGTGCCATTACTTTAGCGAAGTATGGCTTATGTGATCGTCTCTTGCAAATTAGTTTTCTTATAATAATTACAAAAGACAATGTCATCTTACTTATACAATTAAGCTTGAACCTTTATTGTAATTTGATTATTCATATAATTCATAATTTCCAGTAGGTAAAAAAAAATCATTAGAAGCAGTGAATGACTAATTCACTAGGACCAATTCCAGCCCTTGAGGCTTGACGGATTGACACTTCAATGGGAGTCATGCAAACGTTATCACTGTCTTAGGGTGATAATGGATAGATTTACTTGAATATATAAGGAACAATCAAACTGCACCTGATAATCATCAGTTGAGTGCTCATGATTCTGGAATATTGAGATAAAGTCGTATGGATGTGGATAATCAGTTCAACTAAAATTTAAGATGATTTATATGATTATGTTAGTGTTGATAGAAAAACTTTATTGTTAATTATTTTACAAATTCAATTTTGTCTTTCTCCATACTGCCACATGATATGTTAAAGAAAGTAAACTTGGAACGTAAACTTTTCAGTTGCATTAATTTTGGTACTACTAGCATTAATTTCAGTACTAGGAGCTTGAATTTTACATACCCTATTGCACTCTTTTATCTGTTCTTTCGTATGGCTACTGCTTTTATGTTCAATAAGACTTTTTTATGTTCAAATATTGCAGGATTCACAAATGAAATCAGGATCCAGGCAAGATTCTATTGAAGGTTTGGTTCTAGAGTCATGAGTGTCTTATACTCCAATTATTATAACTGTTGCTTTATGTTACTGAAGCAACTGCTTACAATTATACCAGCCACAGGTGAAAATGGAAACTCTGCAAATGGGCCGCTTTCTGTGGTCAACCAAATGGTGCCTGGTCCCACCAACTTAAATATTGGTATGGAATACTGGAATGGTACAAATTCCCCTGCAATGCGTGGGAAGGTAACTTCTGCTCCAGTTGCTGGGGGAGTGGTTACTGCTGGTTCAAGGGACAATATGCAGTCGCAACTCTGGCTACAGGTGCAACTTTTTAATTCATTTTTTTAAAATTATTTATCTAATATGTCCAAAAAAAAGAAAGGGGGGGGGGGGGGTCAGGAATAAGAAGGATAAAACTCTTGATCTTGTAGTAACATAATGTTAATTAAAATTCCTAGGGATTGCAACTTCGTTCTAATTATCAGAATCCTCAATATTATTTGAAAGTTGGAATTAGAGATCTACTAATAGGCTAAAGTACCCTAGCTAGTTAATAGAATAGTTGAATAGACTAAACTACTGTAAACCTTGATTATCAAAATAATATTTTCACATCACCAATTCATGCATGATGGAAAATTCCATTGAAACCAAATCACAGTTTAGTATTATTATGTTCCCCCTTAATTATATGATCCTCGTCAAGCAAAGTTAGGTTCTGAATTCTGGGGGCTTTTTTGTTTAGATCAGCCAATAGATATTTTTGTGGATTAGAAGCAATTGCTTACCGAAAGAAAAGCGGCACAGAAAAAGTATTTGCAGCTCTTCATTTCTTGACTTATAGCTGAATTTTAACTATAACTAAAAATAGTGTTATTAAATGTTTGATGAAAATGTGTGCCAATTTTATGAATAAAAATATATCAACGTTGACTTGCGGGTGAATTGCATATATAAAAAGTTCATCTGCCATCCACTTAATTTGGGGAATGAGTGGTTAGGTATCTGTTAGCATCATTAGATACCAAACTTTTTTTAGTTCTAAGACCATTCAATGTGGTTCTCAATTCATTGTGAACCTACTTTATGAACAATTTGAAACTGTACACCGGTTGACATAAAAAGTCAAACTGGAGGAGCATGGGAAGCAAATTTTCAAGTTCCTAATTTTGCACTTGTATGCATATAATGATTTGTGCGGTTTCTGGTAGCGCGCTATGAATTTCTAAATTATTTAGGAAACACAAGGGTGAAAGTTTGATGATTTTCTCTGATCCCATTGCTTGATGGTTTTAATTCAGGATGAAAGGGAGCTAAAGCGGCAGAGAAGAAAGCAATCCAACAGGGAATCTGCTCGTAGGTCCAGACTGCGCAAGCAGGTAAAGAAGTTTTCATTCAGTCAAAATGAAACGGTCCGGTACTCGCTGGGGTGACAAAATGGGTGGGTTGATGGGTCAAATGGTAATTTGGTAAAAGTTTGCCAGATTGACCTGAATCTCTTTTTCTTCAAAATGTATAATTCTTTATGAATAATTAGCATATCGGGTATGATTGCAGAAGTTGCATTGTTTTCATGATGGTCTAATTCTTCTAAGAAAATAGTTTATGAGGTTTTATGCATTAAAAATATACTTTGGGCTACTTTCAGCTCATTTGACAATCAACGTGCTTTCTTCTATGTAAAATATTTCATTTATTCATTTGACATGTTAGATAAATTGATATAATGATTAAACGTAACCTAAATTGGCCTATTTTTGAATTGGGAAGATGGATTGGATTCTTTAGTTTCTACTTGATTCAATTAGTTATTACATCCTTTACTTTTTATCTGGAGTCAGGCAGAATGTGATGAGCTGTCCCAACGAGCTGAAGCTTTGAGGGAAGAAAATTCCTCTCTGAGAGCAGAAGTGGGCCGCCTTAGGAGTGAGTATGAACAGCTTCTTGCTCAAAATGCATCCCTTAAGGTAATACCTGAATTTTTGCTTGCTCTCTCGAGTTTGTACTGTATATGTACTTCTATAATGTACCTTGTGCTTGATCTGATTCAAATGTATTGACTATTAATCTAATATACAAAAGAAAAAAAAAATCCAAATACGAGAACGAAAAGCTTCTTGGGGACCAATACATTACTATTTGCCGTTAGTAATTACTAATATGCGAAGAGATCATTTTGGATTTTAACTTCACCAAGAAAGGAAATGTTGCATGTCTTATGGAAACATCCATAAATGTGTATTGTTGTGTTCATTTAAAAAAACGAACAGCGTATGATATTTATTTACGTGGTTTACTTTGGAGAAACGATAGTATCAAATATGGCAATTTCGCCCATTTTCTGATGAGTAAGTCAGTAAGTCGACTTAGGTTATGTTTCATCTCTAATGGATCAAACATGTAAATAAAAAAAATAGCTATAAAGGAAATAAGTTAACCGGTTGAAAGTCCCTGAAGGGTATCTTCAATGCATGCAGCCACATAAATCACTTTATTCAAAACTTTGTATTAGTATGGTATTAATATACTTTCTACAATCATTTTTAACACAATTTTTTCACAAAAAAGGTTGAGCACAATTTTTGTTTCCATCAACCCAGCCCGACCCGCTTAAAGATATCATTCCAACCCATTGTTTTGCCTGCATTCTGAAAGCCATTTTTTTGCAGGAACAACTAGGGGAGGCTCCTGGGCAAGAAGAACCGACATCTGGTGGGAATGAACAACAAACTGGCAACGAAGATCATCAGGGCGGGCAGGTATAACGTATGCAGAATCATCAATGAAGTTCTGGCTTTCCTGGGAGGATAATCTAACGACGATTAGCAAACAAGAAAATATCTGTTTTTACATAGCAGGATCACCTTGTAGTCGATAATTCATTTAACGCTGACCTTGTTGTCTTTACTTAGATTAGCCGAATAACTATCAGATCAATTATTGATCAATTATTGTCGTCCATTGTTCTCGATCGGCCCATCTTTTATGGCCCGAGAAAACCAGATGTAATGTAGGTTGTAGTATGAATTGTCAATGCGCCCATGCCCTTGTATTCCTAAAATGGGTGTTGATCTTTTAATTATTATCTATCATTTTATGTATCAAGTGCGAATATGATCATGGTTTGTTAGTTATCCAAGAAGAACTACAAGCAACTTTTAGCTTTTAACTATGATATATAAGACTGTTATGAAACGTCATACAAGCATCCCTCTCAGGCTTATTGTATCTGATGAGCGCTATATGAGTTTTTCACTATTGTCTTGTTATTATTATTTATGTATTGAGTGCTCTCTGTTGCATTTGGGTTCATTTAGCTATACTTACATGGTTGATAACATGATAGATGTGAAGTGTGATCACTCCTACACCTATAATGCTGGCCTTTTCGGGTATAAAATGTCACATTAATATCACTCATTTAAGTCATTTAAAAGATATCCCAAAAAGCAAAGTTTATTTAGGTCATACGGGGCGTATAACCCTTCTGATAGCCCCCTGAATTTTTTCTCGTAATCAGTGTCGAAATATGTTATACGTGTTGTATAGCCCTATATGTGTCATATATGGGGTCGTATAGGGTTATATGGGGTGTGTAGCTTTCTGACAGCCCTCTGAATTTTCCTTGTTTTCAGTGTCTTTGACCCCTATACGCAGCGTATGGTGTCATACGAGACGTATAGGGGGCGCCGATTTATAATGTAAGGTGTTCATAAGTTTTAAAATACCGAGCGTCTTCAAATCAGATAATTAAAAAACCATCACACTTATTAAAAACTACAATTATTTAAAAACTACAATTATTTTCAGTATTTACAAAACAAACAATAAGGTATTAGGCCATACAAATTAAACATTATTTGAAAAAAAAAAAAAAATAGTCACATACATTAAGAGAATAAAGGGCCGTTTGGTTTGTAGAATTTTTTGCAAAGAGATTGGAATTGAAAATGGAATTGGAATCTTGTTAAAATTGATAACGTCTTTAATTGGTCAATTTTGAGTGAAATTGAAATGTTAATTTTGAACATTCCATTGGATTGTTAAACATTCTATGGGTAAGTGAAATGAATGTGAATTCCAATAAATTAAGAAAAATTTTTCAATTCCAATTCCATCAATTCACAAACCAAACATGATTTTAGATGGAAAATTTTTCAATTCTAATTTCAATTCATGAGAATTCCGTGAACCAAACTGAACCTAAGTATGTAGTGATATTAATATGAAAGTCACTTCAAAATTTGACAACAACATATAGGAGCTAGATATATTAAGGGTGTTTGACGATGGATCATTTTCAAACTACTAAAAGATTATCACTAGTTAAGAGAACTAACCATAGGATTATGATACATTTCAGCCATACTTAAAAAAAACTATTTCGTGCATCCACAAACTATTTCGTACATCCACCAACTCATACCGTATCGGATTTGTACCAGCATCCTTTTAAAATTGTAAGACACATCGTTTAACTATCAGAATGTTTTTTTCTAAACAAATATACACTATTGTTTCACGTATTTAATTATTAAATATTACTTACCATGAATCCAAGGATACAAAATTACAAACACATATAAAATTAGTTAAAGTTACACCTTTCTCTAATATCGGAAGTTACACATCATAATTAACTTTTAATTCACTCCTTTAACTCACATTCCACCCAAAATACAAGGGATAAAGAGAGAGAGAAAAAAGCCCTTTATCCCCCTATTATTATATGATTAACAACAATCCATTGAAGAGAAGCCATTAAAGCTGTACGCCTTCCTACCATCATAATCAATCGCACATGGAAACATCATACTTCATCCACATCAATCCAATTTAGGGTTTTATGTTCCAGATCCGCTTTTCCCAATTTCCCAATTTCAATCCGTACGCCTCTCGATTCCCTTTGCATTGATTGTAATCTTGTACATGATTGTTAAGATTACATTGCCTTATTGTCTTGATTTTGCGTTGTTGGTTGAATTTGTTAGGGGTTTTGAGAAAAGGGGTTGATTTGCATGTTCAAGAATCGATTGAATTTCCGAGATTTGCTTGATCTGAACAGGATTGGTTCAAATTGATGTTCTTTTGTTCGTGGGTATGTGTCTTTTGTGGTGCTAATGTGTTTTGTTTTGGGGGATTTTGTGTTAATCAACGTATTAACGAAGTGATGAAAGAATTTGAATTTGAAATTGTATCTTGAAGGATTAATTGGGGGATGGGGATCTGGGATGATATCGTTTTATATTGTGATGCTTTCTTATTACATGCTGTTTGTTTTGTTTGTTTGTTTGTTTTGTGGTTGAAGTATTTTGGTAGTTAAATCTTGAAAGAAAAGTTGGCTCCTCAACGTCGATCGCAGCGCCATATGGGCGGTCAGATGCAACAGAGAAATGCTTCTGCAACTTCTCTGTATGATCAACCTGCAGATGGTGGGTCACATCACAATGCAGGTCCTTCGGGTGATGCTGGAGATGCTGTGATGGCAAGATGGCTTCAATCAGCAGGTTTGCAGCACCTGGCTTCACCCGTTGCGTCTAATGGGATTGATCAACGCCTGCTACCCAATCTTCTCATGCAGGTATGATTGATTTCCTCGTATAATTTTGAATGAAACTATGCCCATAAGCTTTCTTACTTTACTTTTTTTTTTATATGAATCTGTAATTCACTTCATAAGATTGATCCTATGTGGTGTTGACATGGGAAATAACATACCGTAACCATAACCAAGCCCTGTAAATTTCATCAATAGCCAAGCCATTGATGAGGTCTGTGGAGGGTGGGATGTAGGCAACCTTATCTCTACCACAATGGATAAAGAGACTGCTTCCAGAGAGACCCCTGGCTTTAAAGCCAACAAAGAAAGCACATAAATAATATAATGTACAATTAACATATATTAAGGTCTTAACAAGCAAATCGTGTACCATAATATAGACAACGGGCGGACCTGACCATGACCATAGGCAAACATTTAACACATAGTGAGTATCAATATATGTTAGGGGACAACAAATACATAGTGAACAATGATATACACGAAAGTCATATGCCATTCATACACAATACACATTATGAAGAATGAAGTACATATCCACTTATTTCATCAGTCATCTATATGTACCATATACAACGATCAAGAAATTCACACATAGTGGCAGTAAGCATTCACATGATATCAATTAGAGTGATAGTATGCAAAGGCTACTAAAAGGATAGTAGAACCACACGAAGCCCCTAAGACATAATTATGACATGTATAAAAACATATTAGAACCCTCCCCTAAATGTCCTTAACCTTACGTCTTCAAATACTTCTCTCCTGGACCATGTCCTTAGAGAGGTGCAACTCTTGCAAATTGTGTCTAATTCTTTCCTCTTAAGTCAGTTTGGGCTTGCCTCTACTCCTCCTGTTTATCGTAAGGGTCTCAACTACTCTAACATGGGAAATAACTGTTGAGATTGAAAGATTGAAGGGAATTTAGTTACGTCTAAGGTCACAAGGCATGAAAATGCTATACAGCAAGCATGCTGATAACCTTAGTGTTAACTGGCCTGTTTCTATAAACGTCTAAGAAAGTCACTATGGTGTAGTAAAAATATTATGTAGAATCTGTTTTGTTCGGTAATCTTTTATGTTTTGCCGAGCCATCGTTTGCTTCTGTTGGCAGGGCTATGGAGCACAATCTGCTGAAGAGAAGCAAAGGCTTTTCAAATTAATGAGGAACCTTAATTTTAATGGTGAATCTGGTTCTGAGCCTTTTTCTCCAACAACTCAAAGTTCTGGAGGAATTGGTGCATCAGATGGTTTCTATTCTTCTGAATTTAGGGGTGATTTTGGAGCAGGGCTATTGGATTTACATGCAATGGATGACACAGAGCTTCTTACAGAGGTATGAATCTCATTATTCAGATTATGTTCAAGTTGTATGTGAATTGTTTGCTATATATAGCTTTATGTAAAACAAGTTCTAAATCTAGTAGAGTCCAGAATGGCTGCTTTGGCTTTCCAATTTTCGGTAATTGTTCCGGGTTAAAAGACTTGATTTTGAAAGCATTTATTTATTTCATATTGATTGGAATTGTTCAGAATATGTTTTACACATGCAATATGTTTAGAGTTTGATGCTATATGGAGCATATATCAAAACACATTTGGATTATAATTATTGGAATAAAACTTGAATGTGCTTTTTTAGATAGACCATAGGCTTCTATTAGCATGTATTCCACTTTGGCTGTTTACGGAAAGTACATCTTAGAAACACAGCTGGCCTGTCCATGATTTCATTCTTTAAACATCATCTGTGTACAGTAATATGAATAGACACAGAAGCCAACAATATTTTCAGACGAGTTGCTTGTTGACACTGGCTGCATCTTTTAAGCTATAAAAATGTCTCACTTTTTGTTTCCTGACTGCTTATTACTTTTAATCACCTACATGAATAATTTCATATACGGCACAATAGGGTTCTGGTGATATATCTTTAACGTTATCATCTTGAATTTAGTGGTTCCATAAATAACCTGGAGTGTTTTCTCATTGTAACTTTTTATAAAAATATGTATGGTATAAAGTGAATGTGAATGCATGTCTATTACACAAGTTCTTTTTGCATTTGGTGACTTGTATATCAAATTTGATTTGAGTTTTCTTTTACCAGAGTGTTATGTCAGAACCATTTGAACAATCTCCGTTTGTTCATGCTACTACTAAAGCTGTCGACAATGACTATGATGTCCTCCCCAATCGGCAGCAAAGAGGACAGACTGATGCAGATACGTCATATGCATTTCCCACACTTGAAAAAGAAAACAATTCAAGAGAAAATAATGTTGCTAAGATTAAAGTTGTGGTATGTAGCAACTCTCCTCTCTCTCTCTCCCCCCCTCCTCCTTGCTTGTGGTCATAGCTCATAAGGAGCACTTAAATCACATATATTTAGTTAACAATATAGGTAATCATAGAAGCCTCATTAAATACTTATCTCTAGGCGATGCTATCCCTACATCTATCTCAAAGTTACTCTTTGGAATGCAATAATTTGAAAGTGACTGAATGCTGTAGGAACCGGCCACTTATGTTATTTGAATGATTTGAGCATCCTTTTCTTACTTGACCGACATAAAAATAAAAACCAGGATCATATATTTGGGTAAATGATTAGTGGGAGTTGAATGAGCTTATCAAGTTGATGGATTAATATCAGGTGCGCAAGAGACCATTGAATAAGAAGGAACTTGCTCGCAAAGAGGATGATGTTGTGAGTGTATGTGACAATGGTCTGACTGTACACGAACCCAAGCTAAAGGTCTGGATGTTTCCGCTGTTGAAATCAGTCAGTTATGTTAATTTTTAACATTCCAAAGGAGGAAAACTAATTTTTGTTTTTCATCAAAGGTTGACCTTACGGCTTATGTGGAGAAGCATGAGTTCTGTTTTGATGCTGTTCTTGACCAGCAAGTAACCAATGACGAGGTAATGCCTCCACACATTAATCTAGAAGCTATATTATCTTTCCTTCAGAAGATTTACGCCATTTTTTGCAATGCAACTGAGTGTGCTGAAATGCTCAACTTTATCAGTGCTACCAAAGTTTAATCTAGTGGTTTGCTTGAAACAGGTTTATCGTGAAACTGTACAGCCCATCATTCCTATAATATTTCAGAGGACCAAAGCAACTTGTTTTGCTTATGGCCAGACAGGTACCTTATGGCTCTAGTTTGTTATTATAATATTATAGATTTCTTTTTGTGTTTTTGGTATCGAGTTAAGCTGATTGTAAGAGGTTTTAATGGTTTTATAATGCAGGAAGTGGTAAAACCTATACAATGCAACCTTTACCTCTTAGAGCTGCAGAAGACCTTATTAGATTATTACACCATCCAACTTACCGTAATCAAAAGTTCAAGTTATGGCTTAGTTACTTTGAGATCTACGGTGGAAAACTCTATGATCTTTTAAGTGATAGAAAGTCAGTATTCTATTTGATAACTATTTCACTAACTTATTTCTTATATATGGAGTTTTTGAAGTATTTCTTAGTTAACAATTGGTTGATTGATCTTGAGTTAACTTTTCCTGTTTTATGTAGGAAACTTTGCATGAGAGAAGATGGAAGACAACAGGTTTGCATTGTTGGATTGCAAGAATTTGAAGTCTTAGATGTACAGATTGTAAAAGAATTCATTGAGAGGGGAAATGCTGCTAGAAGTACTGGCTCTACTGGGGCTAATGAAGAATCTTCAAGATCACATGCAATATTACAATTAGTTGTGAAAAAACACAATGAGGTAAAGGACACCAGAAGGAACAATGATGCCAATGAATCCAAAGGTGGGAAACTTGTTGGGAAAATTTCGTTCATTGATCTTGCTGGCAGTGAGAGAGGTGCTGATACAACTGATAATGACAGACAAACACGGTAATGTGAACATAAAAGTGCTATTTTTTATATTTATTTAACACGATAGAACCCTGTTAGGTATTACGTGTACGCGGCTGACCCGAGGATTCGGATAGGGTACGAAATCAATACAATACTACGGCTCGGGCCTTAAGAACTTGTCGGTATTTCTAATTGATTTCTAAAACGAGTGACGAGATAATGATAGCAATAATAGTAGTAATAAGCGTAACTACGCAGCGGAAATAATTTAACCAAACAACCAATAACATGAACTAATCAAACTGAACAGAATACCCAAAAACAGAACCTGTTTTGAAGGCTGTTCTTTGACCAGAAACAAAACAGAAAACAGCAGCAGCAGTGCACAAAACAGAACAGAACAGCAGCCTGTTCACTGCAGCAAATCAGCCCCTTTGCGGCGGCTGTGATGGCGGCTGCAGGTGGTTTATCAGCTGCAAACAGCAGCCCTTCAGAAGGATGTTGGTGGCGGCAGAAGGCAGCAGCAATAATGCTGCTGTTCTCGGCAGAAAACACACACAATCACACGAGCACAGAATAATATCAAAGCAGTAAAGAACACAACGATTTAACGTGGTTCGGTCAAGGATTGACCTACGTCCACGGGCTACGAACCAGGGTTTCTTTTTATTACTTTCAAGACTTAAAGATTACAAGTACATATGTGGGTATTTATAATAGAAGACAATAAAAACTTAACAAAATAAGTTGAGGCAGATTAGGGTTAGGGCCGGCTGCCCCTAACCCCTTTCTGCAGCAGCTGTGAGGCTGTTCCAAGGCCCGACCCAAGATGGATCGGAGCCCACAACACAACAATCTCCCACTTGGGCTTCGAAACATCTTCACTAGTCCTCCACATCAATGCGTCAAACACTTCAACCTGCTTCCACCTGGATGCGTGAAACATTTGCAACTGCACTTGTCTTGTACTTCTGTAATCTTGAACCTTTATGAAGAGAACCCTTCATACCACCTGATTCGTAGCCGCCTTCATCTGCAATTAACCCTGAAGGCCAACTGAAGCTACACAGAGCTTCAGTTTATCCAACGTGACAACTTTAGTGAACATGTCAGCTGGATTCCTGTCCCCTTTGATGTTATTCAACTGGATAGTACCATCACTGATTAGCCCCCTTATGAAATGATACCTCATATGAATGTGCTTAGTCTTCCCATGATAAACTGGATTCTTTGCAAGTTTTACAGCACTTTCATTATCACAGTACAACGGATACTCTGCTTGTTTTCTATCTAATTCACCCAGAAAAGTTTTCAACCAAACAAGCTCTTTACTAGCCTCAGCGGCTGCCATATACTCAGCCTCTGTAGTTGAAAGTGCCACGCTCTTTTGGAGCCTAGACATCCAACATATTGCAGTATCACCCATAGTAAACACATACCCTGTTGTACTTTTATAGGTCTCTTTACATCCACCCAAATCTGCATCAGAATAACCTTTGAGAATTGCATCTCTACCTCTAAAACATAAAGCCATCTTTGAAGTGCCCTTCAAATATCTAAGCAGCCATTTAACTGCTTCCCAGTGTTCTCTCCCGGGATTGGACATAAACCTGCTAACAACTCCCACTGCATGAGCAATATCGGGCCTTGTGCATACCATTGCATACATAAGACTGCCCACAGCTGATGCATAAGGAACCTTCGCCATGTCGGCCTTGTCTTTATCTGTCTTTGGAGACTGATCTTTAGAAAGCTTAATATGACTACCCAGTGGTGTATTTCGGGTAGTTGTCTTCTCATGATTCATTTTGAATTTCTCTAATATTTTCTTAATATACTTTTCTTGAGATAATATTAAAGAACCGCTCTTCTGATTCCTGGTGATGCTCATGCCGAGTATCTGCTTAGCTGGACCTAGGTCTTTCATTTCAAATTCTTCAGACATCTGTCGTTTCAACCTATTAATTTCTGACATGTCTGAACCGGCTATCAGCATATCATCCACATAAAGGAGAAGAATGATATAGGAATTCTTGAATTTCTTAAGATAGCAGCAGTGATCCATCTCGCACCTCCTATACCCATTTCTGCCCATAAAATCATCAAACTTAATATACCACTGTCTGGGCGCCTGCTTCAAACCATAAAGACTCTTCTTTAGTTTGCACACCATGTTTTCCTTACCAGCTATCTGAAAACCCTCTGGTTGTGCCATGTAGATATCCTCCTTAAGGTCGCCATGCAGAAAAGCTGTCTTTACATCTAGCTGTTCTAAATGTAAGTTTTCTGCAGCCACGATACTAAGCACCAGTCTGATTGTAGTCATTTTAACCACGGGAGAAAATATTTCATTGTAATCAACCCCGTGCTTTTGTTGGAACCCCTTAACTACCAATCGTGCTTTGTATCTCTTAGTTCCATCACTTTCATCCTTGATTCTATATACCCATCTGTTTTGAAGAGCTTTTTTCCCCGTGGGAAGTTTAGTAAGAACCCAAGTTTGGTTCTTTTCAAGTGAACCCATTTCTTCTTTCATTGCACGCTCCCACTGAGACGAATCTTTCACACGGATGGCCTCTGAGTAGCATTGTGGTTCACCATTTTCAGTGAGAAGAAGATAATTAACTGATGGAGAATATCTCTGAGGAGGTACAGACGTTCGAGTAGACCTCCTAACCCAATGTGAAGTATTTGAATTTCCTGAATCATTTGATGGTGCGGATTGTTCATCCACAGGATCTGAACTCCCACTATCAAAGAGATCTTCTTGTTCTTCAAATTCTTCCTGATCATTATCTTCAGTTTCTGAACTTTCTTCTTCTGCATTCTGATTGTTTTCTTCAGTGTTCTGACTTTCTGTCTCTGACTCATGGCTTTCTGAATTCTGGTTATCATCTTCAAACACCACCTGATCTTTACGAGTTTCTGGTATGGTTGAATTCTTGTCTTTGTAAAGTTTAGTTTCATTAAAGACCGGATCTCGACTCCTGATAGTTTTCCTGGCTTCAAAGTCCCAAAGCCTATATCCCATCGATTCAAATCCATAACCAATGAAGGTACATTTCTTTGCCTTAGGATCAAGCTTATCCCTCTCAAAGTCTTTTACACTAGTATAAGCATCACAACCAAATACCTTTAGATGTTTGTAACTAACCTCCCTTCCAAGCCATTCCTCTTCTGGTATTTTGAAACCAAGAGGAACCGAAGGTCCTCTGTTTATCAGATATGCAGCAGTGTTAACTGCATCAGCCCAAAAGGTTTTGGGAAGCCCTGCATTCAATCTCATGCTCCTGGCTCGTTCATTCAACGTCCTGTTCATTCTCTCAGCTACTCCGTTTTGTTGGGGAGTACCGGGAACCGTCTTGATCATTTTGATTCCTCTTTCAGCACAGTAATTCACAAATTCATTGCTGATATATTCCCCTCCATTATCCGACTTTATACACTTCACCTTCAGATTGGTTTCCATCTCAACGGCTGCTTTCCATTTCTTGAAAACATCAAACACATCATACTTGTTTTTGAGAAAATAAACCCATACTTTGCGCGTCGCATCATCAATGAAGGTAACATAATAGCTGGAGCCTCCTAATGATGTTACAGGAGTTGGTCCAAACACATCAGTGTGGACAAGTTCAAGTTTTTCAGCCTTAGGTGTCTTTCCCGTCTTCACAAAAGTAACACGTTTCTTCTTACCAAGTACACATGGTTCGCAGAATCCGGCTTCAAGTTCTACTTTCTTCAAGTCTGGGAATTTACCTCTCTCTGCTAGCATCTTCATGCCTTTCTCACTCATATGACCAAGTCGTTGATGCCACAAACTAGATTGACTTGGTCCACTGGTTACTGCATTCACATCACCTGCCGGTACCTCAACCATGTATAAAGTACCTTTCTTTTTCCCACGAGCAACTACCAAGTTTCCTTTGACGACTTTCCATTGTCCACCCCCGAACAACACATCATAACCTTGGTCATCTAATTGCCCAATGGAGATTAGCATCTTCCTCAACTTAGGAATTACCCTAACATCTTTCAGTGTCCATGTATTTCCTAGGGGAGTCTTCAAATCAATGTCTCCCATCCCAGTAATATCCAGAGTCTGATCATTAGCCAAACGAACTTTGCCAAAGTTTCCTGTTCTCAAATTCTTCATCTTCTTTGAGCTAAAGGTAGCATGAAAAGAAGCGCCAGAATCCATGATCCATGACTCAGTGGTGTTCTCAACGCAACAGATAAGAGTATCATCATCTGTATCATCCGTAGCAGCGTTAACCTCTTTCTTTTCTTTAGATGTCGATGGTTTGGGACATTGACTTCTGAAGTGCCCGGTCTCCTTGCAATTCCAGCAAGTAATATCTTTTCTTGGTCTTGATTTACTTCTTCTCTTTGATTTAGATCGGCCCCTGTTACCTCCTCGTTCGTTCTTCCTTCCTCTGCCTTCAGTACTCAACAAGGAACTAGAAGACTCACCAGTGCTCCTCCTTCTAATGTCCTCACTCATAATGAGGTCGCGAACTCCATCAAGTTTAAGCTTAGTGTTTCCAGACGAACTACTAACTGCTGTAACGGTTCCTGACCAGCTTTCAGGTAACGAGGATAACAATAGTAAGGCTAGGACTTCATCATCGAATTTGATATCGACAGACACTAGGCGAGAAATAATAGAGTTAAAATTGTTAATGTGAGTGTTAACAGAACCACCTTCCTTTAGTCTCGTGTTTACAAGTTCCCGAATAAGAAAGACCTTGTTGGCTGCGGACGGCTTCTCGTACATGTTAGACAGTGCATCCATGACGCCTTTGGCTGTCGTTTCCTTCAGAATGTTAAAGGCAACATTCTTTGTCAGCGAGAGTCTAATCACAGCAACAGCTTTCCTATCAAGTGCAGCCCAATCAGCATCTTTGGTGTTTTCAGGTTTATCACCGAACAACGTTGCACTCAAATCTTTCTGAACAAGTAAGTCTTCGATCTGCATCTTCCACCATCCAAAATCGACGCCATCAAACTTCTCGATTCTCGTTTTACCCTCATCAGCCATAATACCGGAGATCAAAGGATGAGAGCAACCAAGGCTCTGATACCACTTGTTAGGTATTACGTGTACGCGGCTGACCCGAGGATTCGGATAGGGTACGAAATCAATACAATACTACGGCTCGGGCCTTAAGAACTTGTCGGTATTTCTAATTGATTTCTAAAACGAGTGACGAGATAATGATAGCAATAATAGTAGTAATAAGCGTAACTACGCAGCGGAAATAATTTAACCAAACAACCAATAACATGAACTAATCAAACTGAACAGAATACCCAAAAACAGAACCTGTTTTGAAGGCTGTTCTTTGACCAGAAACAAAACAGAAAACAGCAGCAGCAGTGCACAAAACAGAACAGAACAGCAGCCTGTTCACTGCAGCAAATCAGCCCCTTTGCGGCGGCTGTGATGGCGGCTGCAGGTGGTTTATCAGCTGCAAACAGCAGCCCTTCAGAAGGATGTTGGTGGCGGCAGAAGGCAGCAGCAATAATGCTGCTGTTCTCGGCAGAAAACACACACAATCACACGAGCACAGAATAATATCAAAGCAGTAAAGAACACAACGATTTAACGTGGTTCGGTCAAGGATTGACCTACGTCCACGGGCTACGAACCAGGGTTTCTTTTTATTACTTTCAAGACTTAAAGATTACAAGTACATATGTGGGTATTTATAATAGAAGACAATAAAAACTTAACAAAAATAAGTTGAGGCAGATTAGGGTTAGGGCCGGCTGCCCCTAACCCCTTTCTGCAGCAGCTGTGAGGCTGTTCCAAGGCCCGACCCAAGATGGATCGGAGCCCACAACACAACAAACCCAATTAGACCCTTTTCATTTCAATGGGTTGAAAAGTATTCGAATATGAATATTGTTTCGTTTCAGTTGGTAGGTTTTATTTGTGTTGAATGCACTTAATATCATGTTCAATGTGCATTATATGTGTTTATCCAGGATCGAAGGTGCTGAAATTAATAAGAGTCTGTTGGCTCTTAAAGAGTGCATTCGTGCACTTGATAATGACCAGCTTCATATCCCGTTTCGCGGAAGCAAACTAACTGAAGTTCTTCGTGATTCGTTTGTTGGGAATTCAAGGACAGTTATGATATCTTGCATTTCACCTAATGCTGGTTCTTGTGAGCACACTCTCAATACCTTGAGATATGCTGACAGGTATGTCTTATATATAATATATATTATTTTTACGATTTTACTACTACTACAACTACTACTACTAACACCACCATTATTATTATCACATGTATCATGTTTTCTTTGCGTATTCTTGTATACCCAACATTTAATACATTGAATTAAACAGAGTTAAAAGTCTTTCAAAAAGTGGAAATTCGAAAAAAGATCAAGTTGGAAGTTCACAAACAACTAGTAAAGACTCTTCATCAGCAAATATGCTAGTTTCTTCTGACGGAGAGGACATTTATGATCGCAATCAAGAGGCAAAAGTTATGGATACAGGTAAAAGGGGCCCACAAAGAGACAATATATCTTACAACGCCATGTCAGATTTTGAGAAACAACCTCCAAATTCTTCAAGTTATTCCTTCAAAAATCAGGATGACAGTGGCCTTGAAAAGGAGAGAGCTGATGCAAGAAATACTTTTAGCGGCTTAAATAATCAGAAAATGTACTCTAGGCCAAGTTCAGGTGACACAGAAGAACCAGTGCAGAAGGTATCGCCACCACGAAGAAAAGGCTACAGAGAAGACAAATCAGAAAAGGTTGTTAACTGGCCGAAGAAAGATAACAATGATGAAAAATCTGAAAAAAGCTGGTTAAAAAGAGATGGTAATAAAATTGATATTCCAAATGTTGGTAACAAGCAACAAGGTTCAAATATTCCCAATGCCAGTTATATGACATCGAAACAGCCAGAACCTGAGCAGCTTCCTGATGAAAATGTCAATGAAATACTCGAGGTAGGTCGTTAAAGTGTTATAAATGTTCTCATTATTTGACGAGGTATTACTGTACATATATGTTGTTAACTGCTACTTAAAACAGCTTTATGATTTTTGTAGGAAGAAGAAGCTCTAATTGCAGCCCACAGGAAAGAGATTGAAGATACAATGGAGATAGTGCGTGAAGTAAGTGATAGTTTACATCTAACTGTTTCTTTTTACATTCAGACTCATCTTTTTATACTATAACTGGTGTAATTAGTTGTAGTACTTTTTTTGAAACCAGGAAATGAAATTGCTTGCAGAAGTTGATAAACCAGGTAGCCATATTGACAATTATGTGACACAATTGAGTTTTGTGCTGTCACGCAAAGCAGCAAGTCTTGTGAGCCTTCAAGCTCGCCTTGCTAGATTCCAGCACCGACTTAGAGAGCAGGAGATTCTCAGCCGTAAGAGAGTACCACGTTGATACAAAAAAACACTTTTTGCCATGTAAGCACACTTATTCTCTCATTGACATCTAGATGTGGCAAATGACACTTTTCTGCGGGTTGAAACATGACTAAAAACACTTTTGACTGAATGATATATTTTTCATATCTGCCTAAAAGAAGTTTTTGTTAAATCAGTTATAATCTATCTTTTTGTATAAAACAAACATGAATCGACCCGTTGATTCAAAATTGCCACTTTAAGTTTTAAAACTGTGATGAGTATTCTCATGGATGATTATTTTGGTGATTTGTGGTGGGTGCAGAGCAAATGCTGATGTGGCCGTGGATGTTGATATTTGTTTGTGTTAGTTTTGAGTGTGGGTGAGAGAGATGTGTTTTGATTTGAATGGGGGAATTTGGATTGTAAACAAGAAGACAGTGAGTAGTAGAAAACAAAAGAGAAAATACAAGTTTACCATATAAACTACTACTGCTGTGCTGGTTTTTTATATGTAATGGTGAATTACAGTTTCCAACATAAAACTTTACTAATTCTACTCTCACAACAACACATTTATTTTTATTATTATCATTAAGTTTAGGGTTATTGGATTTTAATAATCTCAATTTCATTTATTGGCCGGGATTAATCCCAACTAAGAAAATGTTTACAAACACTCCTAACTTTGAGCTTTTTTTCCTTCAACGATCCCTTACTAACTGAGAGTTAACACCGTTAGTTTTTCGATGACGTGGACTGTTTATATGTCTCAAAAACTAAGTAGAAAGTTGAAATCAATCATCTGGTCCTTTAATTTGAAATTTCTGCACCCTAAAATCCGTTAATCTTCACCTTCTGATCGGAACCATTTAACTCATTGGATGTAGATTTCAGGTGTCGTTGGAGGCTAGACACCGAAAAAAAAGACTTGATAGAGGCTAGGTGGCGGTGTAGTTGAAAAATGGCTTAATGTCGGCCCTATTTTATCAAAAAAACTAACGGAGGTTAACTATCAGTTAGTAAGGGATCGTTGAAGGAAAATAAGTTCAAAGTTGGGAGTGTCTGCAAATATTTCCCGAGTTGGGATTAATTCCAGCCAATAAATGAAACTTGAGATTATTAAAATCCAATAACCCTTAAGTTTAAAACTTCGTTACACACGATTACAATTTACATTTTAGGTGAAGTTTGTTGCATTTTCAATCAAATTACCATCCACAACACATCATCTTTTTTGTTGTAAGTATAAAACAATACATTCTTTGGGTTCTTTAATATGAAATCTACAAGAATTTCATGTTTATGTAAATCTGGCTATAAACATAGCATATTAATTGTGTGTGAATGATGAAAGGGAAGCATGACTTTCAGGTTTGAACCAATGGTACTCTAGATCTGCAAGGACAAACTAATATAATATTTTTTCAAGTTAACATAATATTGTAGAACTTGTTAGGTGCTAGTCAAGTGGTAGGATGTCAGGATTAATGAGATTGGAATTTTTATATGTAATATTTCTAACTTATACACATCGATAAGAATATGACATTAAAAATAGTTTAAAATTCAAACAATTAAACTTAAACATAACAAATCAAGTCTCGTAGGTGTTCAGTTATGATGGCTAGTTAGGTTAAATTAGAAGTTAAAAGGGTTAGGGTGACTTTAAATCAATTGGAATACACAAAATTCATTGGGCTGCCTAGGACCGACTTTGGGTTGATTATGAATGACTTTGACCGATTAAAGATTTTTGAGAACAATTAGGGGGAATCGCATCGGTCTAGGGCTAACTAACAATTAATTTGAACCTAGATTCGATTTGTACAACACTGAGTTAACGTGATAGGTTAAGGGTCAGAATTAGTGAAGCTAAGTTGTTACGGACCAAAACTTTTATTTTTCAGTGAATTATAAATAATACTACTAAAAGTCATATTAAGCAAAGTAGCATACATATGGAACATATTCTTTCCATCATTAGTTAAGTTTGTTGTAACTACGCATGTGGTTTTTAGTTACGCTCTAAGTAGGCAGCAACAATATTTTACTTCACATGTTTTTGAAGGCCACACATTGCTCGCCTTACGCCATGTTCATAGTGTCCTTAAATTGTAATTAGCGAGTAGTTTTGATGAAAAAATGACCTTGGTCGCATAACATGATGAAAAAGTTTGATTTTTAATTTTTTTTTTTTGAATGGAAATGACAAAACAGATTTAAACTCAAGGATGAAAATGACAATTAACTCAATTTTTTTTTTAAAATTTGATGTTGTTTCCCCTTCATTAGTTACAAATAAGTCATCTACATAGACACCTACAAGTAGAATGCCCTTTCCATTTTGTCTTTTATAACCATAGACTCCGGAGGACATATCATAATGCCTAATTCTTGAGAGTGCAATTAGGGTGAGTGTTCCACCTTCTTGGGTCTTGCTTCAACCAGTAGAGTGCTCTCTTTAAGTTTACACTCTCTCTTCTTTTCCTTTTACAATGAAACCTTCTGGTCAGGTACACTTCTTCCTTCAGCTCCCCATTCGAAAAGCTGATTTTACATCAAGTAACAATAAACAAAACTACGTTACTTAGAAATTCAAAGTTACACTTACTCGACTAAATTATTTCTTTCTTGGAACATAACAAGTTGTATAATAAAGGTGGAAGTTGAAACTTTGGCGGATCAAGAGAGATACATTGGGTTTGAAAATTAGTGTATTTGGGTGAAAAATAAATATGAATCTTCCTACTCTAATAAAAGGGTATCTAGAAGAGACACTTGTCAACACCATATTTCTCCTCATCAATTTTTTTCCGCTTCTCTCTCCTATTTAACAATCACATTAATTACTAACAATAATGTTTAATTTTTTTAGATTAAAATAGTTTATTAATAAATTAAGAAAGAGATATTTTTACTAATGTTATTTTTAAGGAAATAATTTTTCATAAAATTAAAAAATTTTTTAGAACATCAAATTTTTTTAAAAATACAAAATATTTTATAATTGGTGTTTATAAAAAGTAAATTTTAAATAAACAAAAAATTATTAAAATTGATAGTTACAATAAGAAAGTTTTTAAGCATGATATTTTTTAAAACATTTTGTGTTAAAATAAAACTTTTATTTTATTTATTATAAGAATGATTTCAATCTTATCTTATTTTATAATATCAATTCATAAACTATAAATTTGTATTCTATTTAATATTTTTTAATTCAACCCGTGTAATACATGAGTTTACTAAAATTAGTTAAGTATATATAAGGTTTGAAAAAGTGTTTTTTCAAAAATATTCCCAATAGCTATAATGGCCAATTTTACCATCCCACAACACTCGTAAAAGGAGGAAAGTACGTGGTTCGGTGGAAAACAATTAGTTTTCACCGATTTTGGACACATATTAAGCGGGGAAATAAAATTCCTTGATCCAATGAATATTTTCCCCAGAAGGACTCCTTGTGCCCATCTTAGTCAACTAAAAAGACTTGATAACCACCCCAAAGGCTACAAATTGTTTAATCTACTATGAATATATAGCTGGAGTTAAACAAATTTTTTTTATGAAATCATGTGACAAGAGGCACTGTATCCTAAAGTCATCAGGTAACGTGTCAACATTGTAATTAATGCCTTAGGTCAACAAAAGAGACATGATAACCACCCACATATTGTTTAGTCTATAATTAATATATAGCTAGGATTATAATTTTTTTTTTATAAAATCATGTGATCAAGGCTGACAAACAAAATAAAAACACATGCATAGTTGACTTTTAACATTTTTTGGAACTAACTAATTAATCACAAGAATTTAATCTTCATTCATATTACAAACACCTTTTGTGTTGGTTCTTTGCACATATCATGTCCTGTCAAGCTGTGCACTTGCAACTGCTTGAACACTTATTTATTATTTGATCCATAAATATATCTATGGATGCACTTTTGCAGAAGTTTCAGCATCTCAAGATCCAACTGAAAGAGATAAAATCAGCCACCAATAACTTCGACAATCAGAATTGTATTGGAGTCGGCGGTTTTGGGAATGTTTATAAAGGAGAAGTTACTCACTCCGAGGGAAAAAGCATGGTCGCTATTAAGCGTCTAGATCCTAAGCGTGGACAAGGAGTACCGGAGTTTTTGAAAGAGATAATGATGCTTTCTGATTACAGGCATGAAAATCTTATCTCTCTTCTGGGATTTTGTTACGAAGAGGGTGAAATGATCCTTGTGTACAATTATGCATCTCATGGAAGCCTTAACCGCTATTTAAATTCTCCTCATCTCACGTGGTCACAACGTTTAAATATATGCCTTGATGCCGCGAAGGGAATAAGCTACATTCACGATCCAAAGGAAACACACCAAAGACTTATTCATTGTGACATTAAAAGCGCCAACATCCTTCTTGATGCCCAATGGAGGGCTAAAGTTTCCGACCTCGGATTAGCGATAAAGGGCCCTGCGAATGAGCAAGATTCAGTTATTGTCACCCTAGCATCGGTACCCGTGGGTACTATGATCCACAGTATGCAATGACACACACTCTTACTAAAGAGTCAGACATATACTCTTTTGGGGTGGTTTTATTTGAAGTTTTATGTGGGAGATTATGTTGTATATATAAAGCCAATGGTGAGATTGAGAAGACTTTTATTCCCTTGTGGATTGAAAGCTATAAGGAGAAAAAGTTGAACGAAATCATATTCAAAAGTACGAGCATTCAACCATTGGTTCATAGTGCTTTAGAAGCAGTTCCAGGCATTGCGTATCGATGTTTGAATGAATCTCGTGAACATCGGCCAAAGATGGCTGAGGTTGTGAGAGAACTTGAGATTACACTTGACAATCAAGAGTTCAGTGAAGGGAAGCTTCTTGACTACGCAAATATGACTAAGAGTGCGGAACCTCCTTTGAACTACCAATCAAGAGATGAATTGATTAAACTTCTTACCAAAGGAGTCCTCCTGAACGGAGGCGAAAGGGTAATTAGTTGTCCTATCCTATCCTCGTCAAATTATTATTATTATTATTATTATTATTATTATTATTATTATTATTATTATTATCATTATCATTTCTACTACTAGTACTATTATTGTTATTACTACTACTACGAAAACTCATGTGAATGAAAGCACCATTCATGCAAACAAAACAAAACATATTTTAAATATGTTGAGAGCCTTTAATATTCAAAATCCATTGAAGAAAATTATGTTATATGTTATAATATCACAATAATTAATACAAGACTAGTGTTATAGCTTAAGAACTTTAAAGAGAATTGCAAGAGTAAGAAGAAAAGAAATATATAACTTATGAAAGTATATACAAGAGGTGCATCTTCTCACCTACATTAGGTGATAATTATACTACAAAGATCAATCATTTTGGTAGACAAGTAAAACTATTTGGTGGATAAATAGTATAGTAAACTTATTTACACGTTTGACAAAGAATTCATCCACTTGCTATGGTAATAATTCATAATATTATATACAATGATGAAAGGTTGAGTAAATTAGTTTAGTTCTTACACTGATTGATACTCTCGTAAATCATATCATCCTACATGAGCCAATAGAACTAACATGACCTTGTTTAATGGACATACAGTGGTTTTCATTGAACAAGAAGGGAGAACACTGCGAAATCGTATCTTTTGCTGAATGTTTGGGCTTAAAATTTGAGAGTAGCAGACGAGCATCTGAATTTAATTCAAGGTGACTTCTCCTCCCTTGTGTCTATAGCTTTTGTGAATATGTGATAAGTCTATGTGACTTAATTAATTATCCTCCAAGTGATATGATCATTCTTTGCTACTATTCACACAGATTTCCAGCAGGCCCCTATGATTACCATAGAGAGAGAGAAACGATCAAAGCACGCGCAAGAACTCGATTCTTGTCACCTGGAATCACATACACAGTGAACTTTGTGTTCAAATTCTACTCACCTACAGGAAAAGAACTTACTGAATATATAGCCCTCAAATACAAATTACATGGGGAGACAAAGTCTTCAATTTCATACCTTGGAGATAAGCGAGAAGATGGATGGTGGATGTGTGAATTGTATCAGTTTACGAGTGACCATAGAGTTGTTGATCTTGAAATTCTGTTTGAGGGCTTAGCTATTTATGGTTACTTAGCGGTAGAAGGCATTGAGTTTCGTCCCTTAGAGAAAGTAAGATGACAAATAAAAGTTTAGCTATTCATGTTTTTACATCATTATTTTCACAGCAAGAGTTGTGGTTTCAGATACAACAAGCATGCTGCTAGTCATTCCATTTTTGTCATTCGATTTACGTCTAAATTGGGTATGTTCTATAGGTGGAACATAAAGATGAGAAGCAACCCATATCAGATTCAGATGCAAATTGGGAAGAAAAACTACCAACTGATTATAAAGATATAATGAAATGGTCAAGAGACCGCTTGCAATGGACCACGAAGAAGGAAGCATACTCAATTCTCCATAAAGGGTTCTTAATCAATGATGGCAACAAGGTAATTTTGATAGGAATGATTCTTACTTTGCTGAATTGTGTGTCCATCTTCTCTCATATGTAGTTGTTGCGAAGCCTATGAACATGGTCAAGCATTACTTTATTGCTGAATAATTACTTAGATATCTATATTATTGTTTGGTAGTGGTTATCTCTGGACAAAAATGGGAAGAAATGCCTTGTGCTATCACCGAGAGCGGCTTTCTCTCACTACAAGTACACTCAACTGTCTTTACCCGATTCAAGGTTCTTCTATATCTTCCGCCAGTTTTCTTGTAGAAATTACTATCTTTTGCAAATATGTTCACCATGTGAGGATTAGGATATTTCTAAAATCTTTTGCAATCTATTAGTTAAGTTACCTATCATTTGCAGCGACGTAAGTTTATAGTAAATAAGGGAGGAGTTGATTTTCTAGCATTTCTAACTTTTCTTTTACACGTAAGATGATATTCGATTTTTCAGGTTTGGAGAAGCCTCTCAGTGTCATTCAAGGATTTTGTATATTGACATCGAAATCCAGTCCCAACTAGTATCACCTCAAACAACATATGCAACTTACCTTGTCTACAAATTACCTGAGAACCACTCTATATTTGAGGCTCCTTTGGGCGTGCGACTGGAGAAACCTGGTACTTGGTATATCTATTTAGTAAGTCCTCAAACTCCAGTCATTAGACCAAAGGCTGATCAAAACACTCACAATCCAGTCCATAAGCCGAAAATAGAAGGCCTTCCACAACAGAGAAATGATGATTGGATGGAAGTAAAATTTTGGGAATTCCAAACGACTACTTCAACCACCAACATGATTTCTGCTCATCTTTTTCTGAGCAATTATAATAACACGATCCTTGAGGGGCTTATCATTGAAGGTGTTGAACTTAGACCCATATAGATGTAGAAGTTAATAACATGACTTGTATCCATTGCTAGAAGCTGAGCTGGATGATGGTATTGCCATTGGGTCAATAACATGACTGATCATCGTGTGGAGGTCGACTGATCGAGTTTAGACAAGTCTGTTTGCTTTTTGTTAGTTGTTTAATGTTCCCCTTTTATGCGATGTTTTCTTTTACTTTGTAAAGCTTATATAAGCACTCGTTCAGCATCGATAAAAGATTAATCTAGTTAACGGAACGAAGTCCTCTATGTTTTCCTACTCCAAACACAAAATTTGTTTTCATGTTTCTTTTTTCGGTAGAAGTACAACTTGAATCCTATTTCCTTAAAACTATTCTTTTGGTACACTCATTTTTCTTTATGTGACGAAGTAGTTTCTTTGTGTGATTCTATATATGCCTAATAGAACTAAAAGTAAGAAAAGGATTCAACAAAAAACAAAAGATTATAATTGTAATGCAACTATATTAATAATGCACTTCTAAAATTATATTACAACTTCTTTTAACTAAACTAATTATTCACTTATTAGAACATCTTGGTCACGAGTTAGCTTAAGCTTTTTTCTCTACTAACTATAACTAGTGTTGACACTTGTGTTGTTTTTGAAAACCCAGTGAATATAGTTAAAAACTTTTTGAAAACCATTCGTATTTAAACATGATTAAGAGTCTTTCGGAGGACCCTAAAATAAGATAATGTTGTTAAAGAAAAAAATAGAAAAAAACCCTTATAAGTAAATATCAAAGTCATGTTTTGTTTATAAAGAAAAATCTTACAACACACGAATAATAAAAATCGACAAACTCGATCCTATGAGCGGGTGCTCACTAATTATTTTTAAGTAATAATTATAAGATATGAGCCTACTTTAGCTATTTTTAATGAAATTTTGGTTTAACACATATCTTTATATAAGATATAACTCAAATTCACTGCAAGATTATAATTCTATGGTCACGAGGGTTACAACGACGGCAATAATCGTCAGCACAGATCGATCAATGACAACGCTTGTTGTCGCCATAAAGGATTTAGGATTATAGGGCTACAAATACTATCGTCACAAATTGAGTGAGACCATGAAAAAAACCCGCCATTGGAATGGGGATCCTGACAACACATCGTCGCCACATGCTAAAAGTTCTTATTTTTTATTGTTCTTCCAAAATGTTGAATTATTATATAAGAGAAGAATTTAAAAATAATTCAACCTACAGTGAACTATAGTGATGACCTGAGCAACGTATAATGACACATAACTACATCGACAACTGTAACGATGATATGTCGTCCGTTAAAACTAGTGAATAATTCAATTCATTAGTAAACATATTTACTCACAAATGTTTAACTTGGTTTGTTTTGTTGTATTTTATGTTTCAGGTCATAGGTGAAAAGTTAGCAGAAGCTTAGGGGCTGAAGTTGGTTATGACTCGAAGGTTTGACATTGACTCAGCTTCATCATCTTTTTTGTTGTTCATATGGTTCTGATTGTACAAGTCTTTGAGATATTTTTAGTCTAGCATATGTTGTGTCTGTTCATCGGTTTATCTATTTGGTGAACTGATTTATACAAGAAGATTTAGGGTTTATTTTGGTTAATTTGAGAGTGTTTGGTTGAGAGATTGTAATGTCTTGGTCTGGTTTTATTAACTCTTTGTAATCTGATCATATTGGTGATGATTAGTTTAGGAATTAATCACATATTCACTATTGAATATGTAAGTTGTTCAAGGTTCTTGTTGTTCTTGCGTTTAATTTCACATGATATGTGTTTCTTGACATCGTCGCTATAGGCTATGACGATAACGTTTTAGGGTTTCAGTGATGACTTCCGTCCTAGTCATAGGCAAACTTTCTTGTAGACAGCAGTTGTTATGTCAAGTGATGTGTGCATGTGATGGGAAGTCTTGGTATATCTATATATTTTTGATTCATGTGTGTATATATAAAGTTGTTGGGATTTGAGATGCTCCAAAAATGAACTGAGCAACATAGAAGTGTGTATCTATTTAGTAAGTCCTCAAACCCCGGTTATTAGACCAAAGGCTGATCAAAACACCCACAATCCAGTCCATAGGCCGAAAATAAAAGGCATTCCGCAACAAAGGAATGATGGTTGGATTGAAGTACAAATTTGGGAATTCCAAACTTCTATCCTTACCCAAATGATTCCTATATGTGTTGATTTTGCCAATTATGATATCACGCCGTTTACGGGGCTTGTTATTGAAGGCATTGAACTTAGACCCGTATAGATTCCCCTTTATGATCAGACAAGAATGAATTGTAAACACGCGTGGATTTGTTTTTATTTTACATTTTGAACCCTATTTCCTTTAGTATAATAACCTGAGGAAAATAAATAAATAAGTAATAGATAAAGATAAATACCAAAATCACATAAGTTTGAATACGATAGCTACAAGTTTATCTCATAAACAAATTCCCGAGAGAATTGCAATCACGATAACCCATTTCAAAATTGATCACGTTAAGTTATACATCTTTCAACTCTCATTCGTACTTAACAAAATCACAAAAATGAAAGCTTCTACAAATCACCCTCGAAATCAACCATCACAAATCGGCCTCTTCGTTCCACGCGACGAATAGAATCTGTTTGGTAAATCAATTTATGTGGCTTCGATTTGGGCTCTGCAAGGATGAATATTCTTGCCTCTCGTCTATTGGGCTCTGCAAGGGCGGAGAATATAAGGGGGTGGGGCGCCCCCCCTTTTTCCGTTAATAGTGTTAATTTTCGGTCTGGTAGTGTAAAATTTTGGGCTGGTAATATAATTTTTTTTATATATATCAAGTTCTTCCTCCCCCCCTAAAAAAATTAATTTTACCCCCTCCCCCTATAGGAGAGGTCAAGCTCCGCCACTAGGGCTCTAATTGCTACATTGGTCATAAGTAGCTAGTCAAGAAATCTAAGAAAGATGTTGATGTCTCTTAAAGACTAGAGCTTCAATGGTTCGTTTTGTTTCCGCGGATCGCATCGGTTACGCCTTGGAACCCATGCACGTACAAACCGGTGTTGGTTTCTTGCGGGTCCAAGTGTTGAGTAGTGGACAATTCTGTAATTAGAGGCACATGATCGCATGTCCAAAGGGGCTTCACTGAAATGAATGTAACTTGGGCTAGAAAGCTCCGTTTCGGGCGTGCGACCAGTCAAAATGATTGTTGGACCGAGGAGCACGTTTCTACAAACAACAGTAGGCGGTTTCGGCCCTTGTTTCGGCCCAAAATCGCCTTATTCTATGAGTTTTTTTTATTGTAAGGTTATTTTTAGTTTTTGTTAGGCTTTGTTTATGGACTAGTTTTGGGATCGTTTATGTTTTGAGGGCCATTCGGATTTTGTTTTGCATTTTATATTTCTGGAGACTTGGAATGATTATTAGTTTTGAAGTTTATGAAAAAAATTATTTTTTCTCTACCACAAATGTGTTAGTGTGTGAAAATTTTCTGATTATCGGTATTCTCGCGAATCAACGGTAATTAGAAGAGTTTTTTTTAAGTTCGTTGTGAATCAACAGGGTCAATTTGCTATCTTGTTTATTTCTACATCACCATAACTGCAAGTAACGAAGTAAATAACGTAGACATTAGGTTTAATGATGAAATTATTTTGTTTTTGGGACGGCTGGTCGGCGAACAGAAGATACGACAAAGGGGAAGGCTGATGGGTTAAAGGTACGCTGATAGACCCTGATACTAGAGGTGGGCAAACCGGGTCCAGCCCAATACCCGAAACCGGGTTGAAACCGGGTTCGGCCCAACCGGTTTTTTTCGTACCCGGGTACGGGTGGAACCGGGTTCGAACCCGGGTCGGGTTCACCCAAGCTATTACCCTACCTGACATACCCGGTTAGGGTCGGGTCGGGTCCGGGTTGGGTACGGAACCCGGGTATAATCGGGTTTTTGAATTTTTTTTATTTTTTTTTTGTTTTTACTAATATAAATCATTATTATTATTATATTATTATTATTATTATTATTATTATATTATTATTATTATTGACTTGTTGTTGTTGTTTTTGTTATTATTATTATAAATCATAATAAGTATTATTGTTATTATTATTAATAATATTATTGTTGTTTTTGTTTTTGTTTGTTTTTGTTGTTGCTGTTATTATTAATAATAATATTATTGTTATATTATCAATAATATTATTGTTATTATTATCAATAATATTATTATTAATAATATTAATGTTGTTTTTATTTAACAATATTAAATAAACATTAATTTTTCATTTATTTATTTAAACAACTTAAAAATACATAAATCGATCAATAAAAAATAACATAAAACTTTTATTTAAGTTATCGTCTAATGTAAATTTACTACGAGACGCTTGATCAAATGCTAATTCTTCATTCGATATGCCAGAAGATACTCCTTCTTCTACCTCTTCATCGTGTACTTTAGCTTCGAGTGCAATTTCATCTTCGAGTCTTGTTTGGTCTTGTATACGATCCATCGCGTCTAAGTGATCCTTTAAACAAATGCACATCTCAACCGCTTCTGGAGTTAGTCTTGTTCTCCGTAATGAGATTACCCTGACACTAAGAGAAAAAGCAGATTCCGAAGCTACCGTAGAAGCTTGGACGCTTAGTAAATCACGGGCCATAGCGGAAAGAATCGGAAATTGAGATTCCTTTCCTTTCCACCAAGCCAAAATATCGAATGCACGATAATCTTCGGTAGTCATAGTGGAAATAAAATCCGTAGCACTATATCTACCGAGCTCACTTGTTGGGGTGTTACCCCTTTGTCGTTTGGCCGTCACATCCCGAACAACATTCAACATGGTTATAACCGGGTCTTTCATCGAGGTACTAGCATTTGAGGTTGATTCTCTTGGTGTGGTTTTATTTACGTTAGGCTCATATCTATTTAAATAAAAATTATATATTGTTTTCAAGCTTGCATTAAAACTTTTTTTGGCATCCCTTGAAAAATTGGGGTTTTCGTCATGCATATCTAAATTGCCATTTATCTCGTCTATCAAACATTCAACCCCAGCAACATTTAAAAACGGATTTAAAGCGGCGGCACAAGTAAAAACGGGTGGTAACTCCTCAAAATATTTTTTAAACTTTTCTTTCATTGGTTCTATCATTTGTGTAAACATATCATTTTTATATTGAAAATTTTTAAAATTCAAAGCCATAAAATATAATTCTTGAACCACCGAATAACTAGTGGGATAATAAACTCCCGATAATTTTGTTGTTGAGTTTTAAACACCTCAAGAAAATCGGATAGACTTTGAACATTTTTCCAACCCGCATCCGGAAATGGGTCGGCTTCACCATTATCCGAAAGACTATTATGAAAAGCTTTCAAAGTTCCCTTTTGTTTTAAAGCACAATTAAACATGTGACAAGTCGAATTCCACCGAGTAGGTACATCCCAATTAGGACCTAAAAATACAGAGTCCGTATCCTTACAAAGTTTTTTATAATCTTGATATCTTCTTCTACTTTTTTTATAAACGTCATGTAACATAAATCGAAAAGCTTTAATAAAGTTATCAACAAATTGCACGGATAGACCGTCTTGCACTACTAAATTAATAATATGTGCAACACAACGAGTATGGAAAAAATCACCGTTTGCAATCGGAAGATATTTTAATTTTAATTTTTCAATCGCGGTTGTGTTGTTGGAAGCGTTATCAAATGCCATTGAAAAAATTTTATTTTGTAAATTAAAAGTAGTTATTACATTATCCAAAAAGTAAAACAAAAATTCTCCGGTGTGTGGATACGGAAAAAGATCAAACGCAATCGTACGTTTCATCAATTGCCATGATTTGGGATCTACCCAATGAGCGGTGACGCAAAGGTACGATTCGGGTAAACCGTGTGGAGCCGACCAAACGTCACTAGTTAAGTTTACACCGGTATTTAAATTTTCAAATAACACAATTAAATCATTTTTTGCTTGCTTCCATAATTTTAAACAATAACGTCTAAGGGTAGTACGACTTACATGGTTGTAACGAGGTTGAAGCGTCTCTCGAATTAAGTTGGTCAAACGAGGATTGTTGAAGTGACTAAAAGGCAAAGCTTCTTGAATCACGAACTTCGCCATTCGATCTCGAACCCTATTAACGTCATAATTAAAGATTCCACCGTCTCCACCTAATTGTGTTTGTTGCGAATCCGGATTACTTTCCAACGACTTACAAAACTTCTTGCTAATGTGTTTGCTTAAAGTCGTGTTAGAATCTTTAGCAAGCAAAGCTCCACAAAACTTGCAACGAGCCTTTACAGACCTGTCACTCAACTCAACCATGTCCCAATTGCACCATACATCCTGTCACCGGGTATTTTCGGTTTCAAACCGGGTACACCCTATACCGGGTTGTACCCGGACCCGGGTCCGGGTCGGGTTCGCCGGGTCGGGTCCGTACCCGGTTTTTTTGCCCAAGTCTAGCTGATACCATCAAGGTAATAATGGTATGTGTCAATTGAGGACATGATGTCCTTAAGAAGATTACAACAACATATATATATACAAACAAAATACAAAAATGCCCATGCCCCCTTAGCTAAACAAAATTATACAAGATATAGTGGCGCATTTCTGACTTCATATAGGCCCTATGATCCAGCTCTAAGATATAACAGCCCAACTCTTTGTAAGGAGCCCAGCAGGCCCAAAGCAGAAGCCATCAAGAAATAAGGCGATCCGTCATCTCTGACAATTTAGAGCATTCAGAGCCCATTTCTTAAATTCTATAAGTGAGAGTTGTTATATTATATGAAATGATTTTGAGTGTTGTGAGTGGAGTAGAGAAAAATGTTATTGTTCATCGGTAAATTTAAGGATTCACTGTTCAACCTTTATAAATTTTTTAATGTTTTTTAAAGTGGTTGTGAGTAAAGTAGAGAGAAAATGTGATCAAAAGAGTATAAAAATATATTATTTAATTGAAAGGAAAGAGAAGAAGTAGTGATTTTTAGTGTAATTATAAGGATGAAAATAAGGATTGGGATGTGAATGCTCTTAATCGGCCAATTACAAGAAATAAGGCTTTTAGTGACGAAATTATTTTGATTAATCGACTGAATTTCGTCGCTACAACCTACTGCGACTCAATTTAATCTCAATAAGTTCGTCATCATTCCTTTGCCGTGTTAGGCCAACTTTTTCGTTGCTAAAGGTAGGACTAGGGCCTAAACGCTTGATGAAGAATGCTTGAAAAATGCTCGTTCGATTTACCACTTGGTTGTCGATCGGCTCGGCTCGGTTCGGTTTGTAAACGAGCAAAGCACGAGCAAAGGTCCGTTTGTTTCACTTCGGTTCGGCTTGAAATTTTTTTATAATTTAATTTATATATATAATTTTATATATACTCACAAATATACAAATATACAATTATATTTATAGTTTTATACGTATCACTCTATTATATTTGATCCACTATATATAAATATACAATTTATATTTATACATACTAGATAGTCAAACCAATAAAAAATTTAACACTAAATGTAAAAGTAACACTCTAAGCTGCTAAATGATATTTTTTGCCCGGATTGTCATTCAAAAACATGATTTATACTATGAAATGTGGTGGTTTTTTAAATCATAAAAACTTGTGACCCAACATATTTATTATTCCTCTATGTATATTTTAAATCGTGTGGAACACTATACCATATGGTTATCAATATCATGGGCTGTAAAGTTCTTTCGTCATTCGCTCGAATCTCGTTTGAAAAATGTTCGCTCGATTTTTGGCGTGATTGTAAATATGCCGATTGGCTCTATTCGATTTGTAAATGAGCCAAATACGAGCACAAGTCCGTTCAGTTTGGCTCGGCTCGTAAACAGTCCTAGGTAGGACTGTAACGATGAAAGTTGCAAAAAGTTTGTTGCTAAAAGTATTTAAATGATTAAGAGTTAATCTTTTAACTTTGTAAAATTATGGGTATAACAATGAAATTTAGTCGCATTGTGAAGGTTTGGTGTTTAGTTTTATGGTAATAACTAATAAGAATTATTTTGAAAATTTTATTTGTTACATCGATTAGGGAGTAGGGAGTGCGATTAGGTCACACGTGGGTCGGGTTGCAAGGGAGAGAAAATGGGTCTACGCGCAGGTTTGACCCGGTTCACGTTATATCTTCCACTTAATAAATTAATTTTCTTTTAGATCATAAGTCAAAACAATTATTTACTACTCTAATTCAATTTTAAAGTTACTTCTAATTTATTGATAGTTCCTAGTTATTAATAACGGTCTCTTTATAAAATTATTTATAACTTTTAGAAGTTATTTAAAAGTTATATAATTAATGCTTAGACAAGTTCTTACAATTTTCATTGTTATTGTAACTTGTAAGTATCACTATAATTTATTTATTTTACTTTTTCTTAATCGAAAGTGTACGACACTGCTTTGAAGGATACGTGTTATTTTAATTGGCTCATATATTCGTTTCACAGTAGGGACCGCACCTCCAATCCACTCCGGAGGAAATTCATTATCGGAATAACTCACTTGTTCAACACTGAATATTTTTTTCATAATGAGACTTGAACCCATAATTTTTTTATATATACATGTTTTGGGTAACTTACCTTAACCACTTTATCTGTAAATTACTGGTATTTATTTATTTTACTTAATTTGGGTTTGATTATTTTGTGAAATGTGGTCAAAAGTCTTGTTTAACAGCCGGCTTTGCAACTTCCAAGCATTAGCTGTTAGAGTCAGTCAACTATAATAGCCGGTAATAAGAAGCACCCTGCCTTATCTAGACACACGCAGAGTTGACTTTGGGTCAACTAAACCTAATGTTTTGTTTGCAATATATATTCCTAATTTCAAGCCTCTAATCATGTTAAAAGGCGTTGCTTTTCATTCAGCTAATCAATCACATCAAATTTATCTTGTGTTGTGTGTCCTAATCATCTTTCAAATCTCTCTCTATCTTTCTCTTTTTTTTAGTTAGAGCTAGAGATTACATACACTCTTGTTTTGCAGTTAATGATTATTATTTGACCCACAAATATGGATGCATTCTTGCAGCAGTTTCAACATCTTCAAATCCAACTGGAAGAGATAATATCAGCCACCAACAACTTCGACGATGAGAACTGTATTGGAGTTGGTGGTTTTGGGAAAGTTTATAAAGGAGAAGTGTCTCACTCAAAGGGTCGAAGCATGGTTGCTATTAAGCGCTTGGATAGTAGGCATGGACAAGGAATACCTGAGTTCTTGAAAGAGATCACAACGCTTTCCCGTTACAGCCATGAGAATCTGATCTCTCTTCTAGGATTTTGTTACCAAGGGGATGAGATGATCTTGGTTTACGAGCATGCATCTCATGGAAGCCTTGACCGCCATTTAAATTCCCCTCATTTCACATGGTCACAACGTATCAAGATATGCCTTGATATTGCGACGGGACTAAATCACCTTCATGATCCAAAGGAGACACACCAAAGACTTATCCACTGTGATATTAAAAGTGCCAACATCCTACTTGATGACCAATGGAAGGCTAAGGTATCTGACTTTGGGTTATCAATAATGGCCCCGGCTAATGAGGAGCAATCGGTTATTATCACGTTGGCAGCAGGCACACCTGGGTACTGCGATCCGCAGTATGAGATGACACACACCTTAACGAAAGAGTCGGACGTATACTCTTTAGGTGTGGTCTTATTCGAAGTTCTATGTGGGACATTATGTTGTACATATAGCAATTTTCATGTTCAACATAACTTAGTGCCCAAATGGATTGAAAGCTATACACAGAAGCAACTAAGTAATATCATCTTTAAAAATCTGACCATTCAACCATTGACTCAAAGTTCTTTAAAAACATTTCAGACATTGCATACCGATGTTTGAAGGAATCTCGTGAAGATCGGCCAAAGATGGCTGAGGTTGTGGCAGAACTTGAGAATGCACTCGACCGTCAAGAGTTTAGTGAATGGATCATCCTGCGTATTGACTACGAAGAGATGGCTAGGACTGCAGAATCACCTCTAAACTACAGCTCTGAAGATGATGTGAAGAAACTTCTATCCAAAGGGGTCCTGCTTAAAGGCGGCAAAACGGTAATTAGTTGCTATATATGTCCATAATTCAATGCTTTAGATTCTTGTTACTTATAGGGATGTTAATGACAAAAGGGGAGTAAATAAATTTTAGTAGTTAGTCTGATTGATACTTTCGTAACAATCTTATCATGCGGACTAACTTGAAGTTGTCTAATGGACAGTGGTATTCATTAAATGAGAAGGGAGAACGTTGTGAAATGATATCTTTCACAGAATGTTTGGATTCAAAATGTGATATTGAAGTTAAGAGTGAATTTAATTCAAGGTGACTTCTCCTTCTTTCCGTTTCTTGCTTTTGAGAATATTTGATATAAGCATATAGCAACATATCATTCTTCGCTAACAATCACGCAGGTTTACTGTCGGCCCCTACCATTATAAGAATGGGATGGTCAAAGCGCGTGTAAAAGCTCAATTCCTGTCACCACGAATCACATACACGGTGAACCTTGTGTTCAAGTTTACACTCCCAAGGAAGGATAGAAAATGTCATGAACGTATCGCCCTCAAATACAAATTACAAGGGGAGACACAAAGTTCGATTTCATACCTTGCATACGAGAGAGAAGATGGATGGTGGATGTGTGAATTGTATCAGTTTACTAGTGATCACAGAACTATTGATCTTGAAATTTTGTTTAATTCTTATACTCCCATAGAAGCAGAAGGCATCGAGTTTCGACCTGTGGAGAAAGTAAGACGGCAAATATAAGTTTATGTAGTCATTAAATAATATCCTCTATATTGCTTTTACTATTTTTAAGCTTCCTTGGAAAAGAGATCCGCCATAATATTAACATTATGTGCAATTTCAGATGACCCATACGGCTTACCTAAAACAACAAGCATAATGACACTCACTTGATCAAATTCTAATATGGTTATGCTCTATAGGTAGAACATAAAGATGAGGATCAATCGATATCAGATTCAGATGCAAATTGGGAAGAGAATTTGCTTACTGATTATGAAGACGTAGTGAAATGGTCAATAAATAGCATGCAATGGACAACGATGAACGAAGGGTACTCATTTATTCGTAAAGGGTTCTTAATTGGGGATGGTAAGAAGAAAAGCATTGTAAGTCCACTTTTTCTCATATGTAGTTGTTGTGGCGCCTATGAACATGTTTCCACCGGGCGACATTACTAAGTTGCTAAAAAAGTACTTACATGTTCATATTATTGTTTGATAGTGGTTTTTTCTTGACAAAAACGGGAAGAAATGTCATATGCTATCGGCAAGAGCAATTTCAACGTGGGACTTATACTCGTACAAGCTTTCTTTACCTGAATCAAGGTTATTCTTAAGAACATTTTATTTGTTTTAGCAAATTATAGGTGTACATAATGTTTCCGAAAACATACACCATTATCTATGAGCTTTCTTAGCTGGTCATGCAATAAGATTGAAGTTAAGTATGTTTAGATTTAAACTTTATAATCATGCTTTTCAAATTATTTTTTCTAGATAATTTTTTATCTGAGTTTTCCTCGAACCTTACTATTAAAATGATGCAAAAACGTGCCTTTCTATTAATTCATTATGCATCGACACGTTGATTCTCTAGCATTCCTAGATTTCATATAAGATGATTTTCTAATATTTTTCAGATTTGGAGAAGCCTTTCAGTGTCTTTTTCGGATTCCTAATATAATCGTCGATGTCCAATCTCATCTAGTATCGCCGCAAACAACATACGCGTGTTACCTTGTCTACAAATTACCAAAAGATCATTCTAGATTTGAGGCTCCTATTCTGGTGGAAGACCAAGGAGATTTTAATTCAAATTGTCTCTACATCTATTTAGTGAGTCCTCAAACCCCGGTTATTAGACCGAAGACTGATCAGAACACCCACAACCCACTCAATAGGCCAAAATTCAAAGGCCTTCCAAAACTAAGGAACGACGGTTGGATGGAAGTACAAATTTGGGAATTCCTTACTACTCCTACAACTGAAATGATTCCTATTTGTCTTGCATTGGGAACTAGTGGTGACAAGCATCTTAGCGGGCTTATCGTCGAAGGTGTTGAGTTTAGACCCGTATAGATATTCTTTTCTATAATTGGACAAAACTAATTGTAAACACAAAATTTGTTTTCATTTTTTTCTTTTAGAGAGGAAGAATATTTGGAATCATATTTCATTATAACATGTCTTTTTGTACAGTCTCATTTTAATGTATATGACGAACTAGCTATTGTGATATTATTACTAACATAAAAGATAGAAAAAATACAGTGATTTAGTTCTAGACAGTTCATGCTTTGCTTTTGTTACTACATTGTGCTAAGCATATGCTATTCAATACAGTGCTAAAAATAACTTTTGAACCATTTGGAGTTACGGGGTCTCATAAGACATAGATGAAGTAACGGTTTGACCGAATCTAGAACATAAATTCTTTCATCTAAAGTCGTGATTTTGACTTTGAAAATGTTTCTCTCTCTTCTTGCATTATTTTTATTTCATTTATAATTGTAAAGCATGTGAGTTATATTGTGGTTAGAAGCAATTAATGAGAAAATAAAATATGAATATAAAATCACTTTGATTTGTGTAGCGTAATCAAAATGATTACCTTTGAATTGCATATAGATAATATATATATCATTCACTCCACCAATATATTCGATCCAGTTCAGATCCGACCCATACCCACTGACCCGTGCCCGTGAGTATATCCGTTTAACCCAAAACTCTCTGTATATAAGAAAACTAGCTTTAGTAAACCCGTGTATTACACGGATTGAACAAATAAAATATTAAATATAATAAAATTTTATCAATTATAAAACGATATTTTGCGATAAAATATAATTGAAATTACGTATAGTAAGAACAATATGTAATAAAACAATTATATCAACTTTTTAAACTTTTGGTTAAAAACTTATTTTTCCAAAAGAAATAATAATTATTTTTTTTCAAAACAAACCGTATTAAAAATATCATTTTTAAAAATTTTCTTATTATAAATTTTAATTTTAATTTTAATTAGTTTTATTTATAAAAATTAAATTTTTTAAAAACACTAATTTTTAAAAAGTTTGATATTTTGTAAAAATTTCTTATTCTATAAAAATTATTTTTAAAAATAACATAGAACTTTTTTTAAATTTATTAAAAAAACTATTTTTGTTTCAAAAAAAGTTAAATAATATTATTGATAATTAAGGTAATTATTTAATAGGAGAGAGAAGTGGGCAAATTTTGGTGAGAATGAATGTGGTGACGCCACGTGCCAACCCAAAATACCTTTTTATTAGAGTAGAAAGAAGAAAGATAAATAAAACTTGATGCATTTTAGACTTCAAATCTATACATATTAATAAAACAAGGTTTTAAGTGACACTTTTCACAATTATAGCCCTCTTAAATCTTTGTTTTCCGTCTCTCTCTCGTAATAAATATTTACCTTAATTACAAATGATATTATTTGATTTTTTTTCAAACTAAAAATATTTTCCAATAATTATGACAAAGATATTTCTATAATATAATCTTTAAGGAACTTTTTAAATAAGATATTTTCCAAAAAAATTAAACTTTTTTAAATAAAAATAATAAATATAAATTTTTTATAAAATGTAAATAATTAAATTTCAAATTTATAATAAGGAAATTTTAAAGAAGATATTTTTAAAACGGTTTGTTTTAACACAAAACGTTTAAAGACAACATTTTTTGAAAAACAAAAAAATAAAAAATAAATACAAAAGTTTAGAAAATGGTATGTCGTTTTATAACTTGAAATTCTTGCTTGTAATTAATTTCAATTATATGTTATCTCAAAAATCGTTTTATAATTCATGAGTTTTTGTTACTAATTATTTAATATTTTATTTATTCAAACCGTGTAATACACAAGATACTAAACTAGTTTTACTTATATAACCTAGAAAAAATGGTACAAGATGCATAGTTTTAGGCAAAAATGAACCAAACCCAAAATATCGGTTTAATGACTGTAAGAACCAATCAGTTTCGATTACACCACGGTTTGGTTTATTGGTTTTATGGCCTCGATCAGTAGGTTCATTTTTCAGTAATAACTGTAAATCTAAGCTAAAATTTCTGACTTAGCTATTTCCAGATCAAACACTAATGATCTATTATGAATATCCGGAGTTAAATAAATTTTTTTTATGAAATCTGGGTTGGTACCGTCACATCCTAAAGTCATCAGGTAAAGTGTCAACTTAACATTGTAATTCATGCCTTAATTAGGTAAAATAAAGAGACGTGATAACCACCCACAAATTGTTTAGTCTGTAATTAATATAAATAGCTGGGATTAAACATTTTTTTTTTTTGAAATCATGTGATCAGGGCTGAGTGGCTGACACACAAAAATAAAAACACATGCATGCTTGACTTTTTTAGCATGTTGAAATGTACAACACCTTCCATGCATTTGAGATAGTGTTTGATTATGTTAGATTATTTTTAACTAACAAAATGCAATTATTGAAGTGGTGTAATATATTCTTAACTAATTTCTTTAATATTCCTATACATATAGAGACATTGTTTTTCATTCATTGAACTCATTCATCACAGCACTTTAATCTTCATTCTAAAGCATCTTTCGATCGGTTCCCTCTTTTTATTGCAAACACCTTTTGTGTTGGCTCTTTAAACGTATCATATCCTGTCAAGCTATGCACTTGCAATTGCTTGAATCCATAGTTTTTATTTGATCCATAAATATATCAATGGATGTACTTTTGCAGAAGTTTCAACATCTCAAGATCCAACTGGAAGAGATAACATCAGCCACCAACAACTTCGACAATGAGAATAACTGTATTGGCGTTGGTGGTTTTGGTAATGTTTATAAAGGAGAAGTGACTCACTCTGAGGGGAAAAGCGTGGTCGCTGTTAAGCGTTTGGATCCTAAGCGTGGACAAGGAGTACCTGAGTTCTTGAAAGAGATAATGATGCTTTCTGATTACAGGCATGAAAATCTTATCTCTCTTCTGGGATTTTGTTACGAAGAGGGCGAAATGATCCTTGTGTACGATTATGCATCTCGTGGAAGCCTTAACTGCCATTTAAATTCCCCTCATCTCACGTGGTCACAACGTTTAAATATATGCCTTGATGCCGCGAAGGGAATAAGCTACCTTCACGATCCAAAGGAAACACACCAAAGACTTATTCATTGTGACATTAAAAGCGCCAACATCCTTCTTGATGACCAATGGAGGGCTAAAGTTTCCGACCTCGGGTTAGCGATAAAGGGCCCCGCGAATGAGCAAGATTCAGTTATTATCACCCTTGCATCAGGTACCCGTGGGTATTGCGATCCACAGTACGCGATGACACACACACTAACAAAAGAGTCAGACGTATATTCTTTCGGGGTGGTCTTATTTGAAGTTTTATGTGGGAGATTATGTTGTACATATAACACCAATGGTGATGTTGAGAAGAATTTTGTTCCCACATGGATTGAAAGCTATAAGCAGAAGAAGTTAAATGCAATCATCTTTAAGAGTAGAAGCATTCGACCATTAGTTCAGAGTGCTTTAGAAGTAGTTTCAGACATTGCGTATCGATGTTTGAATGAATCTCGTGAAGATCGACCAACGATGGTTGAGATTGTGACAGAACTTGAGATTGCACTTGACAATCAAGAGTTCAACGAAGGGAAGCTTTTTGACTATGAAGAGATGACTAAAAATGCACAACCTTCTCTGAGCTACCAATCCAAAGATGAATTGATTAAACTTCTTACTAAAGGGGTCCTTCTTAATGGCGGCAAAAGGGTAATTAAGTGTTCTAATCTAGTCCTCAAATTATCATCGTCATCATCTTCATCATCATCATTATTATCATTATTTTACTAGCTAGTACTATTATGTTGTTGTTATTATTATTATTATTATTATTATTATTATTATTATTATTATTATTATTAGAGTTATTGGATTTTAATAATCCCAACTTTCATTTATTGGACGGTATTAATCCCAACTCAGAAAATGTTTACAGATACCTCCTACTTTGAGTTTATTCCTTCAACGATCTATTACTAACTGAGAGTTAACACCGTTAGTTTTTTGATAGCGTGGACTGTTTATATGGTCAAAACACTAAGCCAAAAGTTAAAATCAACCATCTGATCTGTTAATCTGTAACTTCTGCACCCTAAAACCCGTCAATCTCCACCTTCTGGATTTGAATCACTTAACTCATTCGAGGTAGATTTCAGGTGACGTTGGAGGCTAGACACCAAAAAACGGACTTGGTGGAGGCTGGGTGGCGACGTAGTTGAAAAATGACTCAATGTTGGCCTTATTTTATCAAAAAACTAACGGAGGTTAAATCTCAGTTAGTAACGGATCATTGTAGGAAAATAAATTTAAAGTTGAGAGTGTCCTCAAACATTTACTGAGTTGGGATTAATATCGGCCAATAAATAAAAATTAAGATTATTAAAATTCAATAACCCATATTATTATTGTTGTTATTATTATTGTTATTGTTATTATTACGAAAACTCGTGTGAAAGAAAGCATCATACATGCAAATAAAACGTATTTAAAATATGTCAAGGGCTTTTAATATTCACAATTCGTTGAAGAACATTATGTTATATACAACGACGAAAGGTTGAGTAAATAATATTATTAGTAACGTAACAATGGATACTCTCGTAAATCATATCATCGTATGAGCCAATAGAACTAACTTGAGCTTGTTCCATGGATGTACAGTGGTTTTTGTTAAATAAGAAGGGAGAACACTACGAAATGATATCTTTTGCAGAGTGTTTGGGTTCAAAATTTGAGAGGGTGGAAGAAACAAGTGCATATATTTCAAGGTGACTTCTCCTCCCTTGTGTTTGTAGCTTTTGTGAATATCATGTGATAAGTCAAGCTAAGGTGACTTAATTAAATAATAAATATCCTCCAATATATTGATATCATTCTTTGCTACTAATTATGGCGCATTCAGATTTCCAGTGGGCTGCTACGATTATTATAGAGGGAGAACGACAATCAAAGCGCGTGTAAAAACTCGATTCTTGACACGTGGAATTACATACTCGGTGAACTTTGTGTTCAGCTTCTACTCACCTGCAAACGACAGACTTACTGAATATATAGCCCTCAAATATAAATTACAGGGGGAGACAAAGCATTCAATTTCATACCTTTGCAACAAGAGAGAAGATGGATGGTGAATGTGTGAATTGTATCAGTTTACAAATGACCATGGAGTTGTTGATCTTGAAATTCTGTTTGAGGGATTTGATAATCTTACTTTCTTAGGAGTGGAAGGCATTGAGTTTCAGCCCGTAGAGAAAGTAAGTAAGATGACAAATAAAAGTTTAGCGCGCTATTCATGTTTTTACATCATTATTTTCACAGTATGAGTTGTGGTTTCATATTCAAGAAGCACAATGACAGGATTAGTACTTAATATCAATGTCTAATATGGTTATGTTCTTCTACAGGTGGAAAATGAAGATGAGAAGCAACCCTTATCAGATTCAGACACAACTTTTGAAGAAAAACTGCCAACTAATTATAAAGATATCATGAAATGGTCAATAGACCGCGTGCAATGGAGCACGAAGAAAGAAGCATACTTAATTCTCCGAAAAGGGATCTTAATTGATGATGGCAACAAGGTAACTTTAATAGTAATGATTCTAATTAACTTTGTTTAATTGTGTGTCCATTTATAGATTTCCTCTCATATGTAGTTATTGTTAAGCTTATGAACATGGTTAAGCATTACTTTTAAATTGCTAAATAACTACTTAGATATCTATATTATTGTTTGGTAGTGGTTATCTCTGGACAAAAATGGGAAGAAATGCCTCGTGCTATCACCGAGAGTGGCTTTCCCAAACAAAGAGTTCACTCGGCTGTCTTTGCCCGAAACAAGGTTCTTTTATATCTTCCCACTAGTTTCCATTCCTTGTAGACGTATCTTATGCAAATATATACGCGCGCCACGTGAGAATTAAGAAAATTTTAAAATATAAATTTGCATTCCATTAATTAAGTTACTGATTATCTGCTTCGACCTATGAATACTCGATGTTCATCCCCTAAGTTTGTGTTCCCATTTACAAAGTCAATTTTTGTATGTGTGTGAAGTTAATTATAAGGATGGATCCTCTGAAATGCATTTTTTTAATGTCATGAGTGATGAATAACTAAAGCTATTAGGCATGTTGTAGGAGATTATAGGTGTAGAAGAATCATGTTTTGATAATCAACAACTTGGACGAACTAAGAGTCACGAAATCACTTTCAGATTGATCCAAATTCAATCGGTTAAACTCAGTATTAAGAACAATGTCGTATGCTGTGTTTGTGAGAAATCATGAACAAGAGAGAATGAAGAAGATGACCAAAAACAAAGGGTGTTTTAAATTAATGTCTAAAATGTGCCATTTTTTATCCCAAATTTCACATGTGAATCACTTTCAGATCCACTCCAGCCAGGGCCACTACCCCTTGCACCCCATAAAGGGCTACTGCCCCTTGGATCCCTCTATTAGTGGTGCTGTCCTGTGACCTTGGTGGGTGCTTTGCTCCCTTAGAACCCCAATTGCTTAGGAACTATGATTTTCTAGTATCAAAAATTATAATAAACTCAAACAAATGCACACTCCATATCTTTTGACTTGTTTGATAAATATTATGATCACATTGATCAACTAGTCAATACAGTTCACTAAAATATCTAACAACAAGTGTCCATTATGTTTCTTAAAACACAAACTATGTATTTATGAGTAAATCCTCAGCCTAGTCATTCAATGAGACTGATTTACTAAACATTAGATTCAAAATTATCATAAAATAAAAATTCTTTCTCACAATACCAAGTTAATTTTATATGAAACTTAGTTAAAAAATGATGCATGGCCCTAATTACTTTTTATTAAGTAGGCACGGCTTGGTTTTCTAGCATTTCTAGCCTTTCTTTTACATTTAAGATGATATTCTATGATTTTTCAGATTTGGAGAAGCCTTTCAGTGTGATTTTAAATCTTTGTATATCGACTTCGATTGTTCCCAACTAGTATCATTTCAAACAACATATGCAACTTACCTTGTCTACAAATTACATAAGGACCGATCCGAATATGAGGCTCCTTTGAGAGTAATACGACTAGATAGTGGGAATGATTGGTATATCTATTTAGTAAGTCCTCAAACCCCAGTTATTAGACCAAAGGCGAATCAAGACACTCACAACCCAGTCCATAAGCCGAAAATAAAAGGCCTTCCACAACAAAGGAATGATGGTTGGATGGAAGCACAACTTTGGGAATTCCAAACTGCTACTACCACCAATATGATCTCTATTTGTCTTCTTATGAGCAATATTTATGATGACACAATCCTTGAGGGGCTTATTATTGAAGGTATTGAGCTTAGACCCATATAGATGTAGTTAATTCAAATTGTATCCGTTGCTAGAAGCTGAGCTGGATGATTGTACTGGGTTAATAACACGGCTGATCGTGTGGAGGTCGAGCGAGTTTAGAGGAGGCATGTTTGCTTTTTTCGTTAGTTGTTCGATGCTCCCCTTTAAGTGATGTTTTCTTTTACTTTGTAAAGCTTATATAAGCACTCGTTCAGCATTGATAAAAGATTAATCTAGTTAACAGAATGAAGTTTTCTATGTTTTTGGACTCTGAACACAATTTGTTTTCATATTTCTTTTTTCGTTAGAAGTACAATTCAAATCCTATTTCCTTGAAGATATTCTTTTTGTACACTCTCATTTTATTCCAAATAAATAAAGACTCAAAGATAAATTAACAGAAACATGCAACTGACATGGGATGGGTTAACACTTAATTAAACTAAACTTAATTACTGCATAATTAAAAAACATATGATATAATAAAGCATCATAACTGAGGACGGGAATTGACCCGCAAAATAGGACCCGTTGACCCGTCAAGATTAGCCAACATTCACCCCTTTAATCTTGACTTTGACATACACATCAATAAAAAGAGGGCCTTCAATCGAATCAAGTTGACTTCTTTTCTCCTTGTCTTTCCATTTTGTGCACTCATATGCAAAATGTCCCAACATATCACATTCATAGCACCTAAATCCGCTTTTATCTCCTTGACCCAAGCCCCTTCCATGTCCTCTTTCCACTCTACCGGATCTTATTCTTCGACCTCTTACCTATGCATAGCTGCCCCTGATCTTTGTTCTTTCATCGTGACTTTTGAGCCTTTCTTTTTCTACTGCTTCTTCAAAAGATATGTTTTTAATATCTGAGTATTGCTCAAAGAAAGCAGTGATTGGTCTTCAGGGCTAATTTGAAAAGCTTTTTCACAATAACCACCTCTTCAAGACTTGAACTTAGACTAATAAACTATGCTATGATACCACGTATCATACCTGAAAAGTCATTAATCGTCTTATTCTCTTTCATCTTTAACAGTTCACAATAACCACCTCTTCGAGTCTTTCTACCTCTGTACCAACCCATTTTAAGATTGAAACAAATTACACTACACGTATGTACAAACTAAGATTACATTAAATTGCAAAAAAACTGTAAGCTTATGCAAACATTGCAAACACTTTATTATAATCATTCAAAACTATACAACAAATACAGCAGATTAGTCAAGATGCGGGTGCATATGCTATAGTCGGATCATATGGTAGCAAAGAAGGGGTGCGGGTCATGGGTCTTCGCCGGGTCGATCAGTCAGGTATGGCCCAGTTCACTTGCTATCTTTAATTTAAATTAAATCAAAATCATTATTTACAAATCAAATTCAAAACTTTTATCTAAAATATTATTAATTCATATAATTTCTTAGCTACCATCAATCATCTTCTGTATCTTTTTAAAGTTGTTCATTACTTTTAGAAGTTACTTTAATTCATTTTTATTTATTATAGCTTGTACAACTTCAATTATATGCCAATTTTCATAATCATTTCAATCTTTATTCCTAATTGCTGTAACATCATTATTTATATATTTATTTCATATAAGTTAGGGTTTGATTAATAGGTAATGTATGGTAAAAAGTCTTCCACAACCTATTCACGCGTAAGCAACCATACCATAGAGACGTAATAACACATACAGGACTGCATTATATTGTAATAAAGTGTAAAGTGTGATAAGTGGGGTACAATTTAATCTGTAAAGTTAATCCACTAGTTAAAGCTAAAGTGTTATTGGTGGGGTTAGTATTGAAATATATTCCTAATTTAACACCTTTAGTCCTGTTAAAAGGCATTGCTGTTCATTGTACTAATCAATATCAGCAAATTAATCTTGTATATCCATCTTTCAATTTTCGTTTATAGAGATTACAAACATCTTTGATTTGCACATAAAATTACTTTCTGGTACACAAATATGGATGCATTCTTGCAGCAGTTTCAACATCTTAAAATCCAACTGGAAGAGATAACATCAGCCACCGACAACTTCAACGAGAGGAACTGTATTGGAGTTGGTGGTTTTGGGAAAGTTTATAAAGGAGAAGTGTCCCACTCTACGGGCCGAAGCATGGCTGCTATTAAGCGCCTGGATCGTAGGCATGGACAAGGAACACCTGAGTTCTTGAAAGAGATCACAACACTTTCTCGTTACAACCACGAAAATCTTATCTCTCTTCTGGGATTTTGTTACCAAGGGGATGATGAGATGATCCTTTTGTACGAGCATGCATCTCGTGGAAGCCTTGACCGCCATTTAAATTCCCCTCTTCTCACGTGGTCACAACGTCTCAAGATATGCCTAGATGCTGCAAAGGGATTAAGCTACCTTCATGATCCAAGGGAGACACACCAAAGACTTATCCATTGTGATATGAAAAGTGCCAACATCCTACTTGATGACCATTGGAATGCAAAAGTTTCTGACTTTGGTCTATCAATAATGGGCCCCGCTAATGAACAACAATCAGTTATTGTCACCTATGCAGTAGGTACCCCTGGGTATTGTGATCCACAGTATGCGATGACGCACACACTAACCAAAGAGTCTGACGTATACTCATTCGGTGTGGTCTTATTCGAAGTTTTATGTGGGACGTTATGCTGTACATACACCAATGGTCGTGTTCAGCAAATTTTAGTGCCCACATGGATTGAAAACTATAGACAAAAGAAGTTAAATGATATCATCTTCAAAAATCCGACCACTCAACCATTGGATCAGAGTTCATTAGAAATATTTTCAGACATTGCGTATCAATGTTTGAAGGAATCTCGCGAAGATCGGCCTAAGATGGCTGAGGTTGTGAAAGAACTTGAGGCTGCACTCGAAAGTCAAGAGTTTAACCAACAAAACCCACATTTTGACTATGAAGAGATGGCTAAGACTGCAGAACCTCCTCTCAAATACAGATCTAAAGTTGAGTTGTGGAAGCTTCTGTCCAAAGGGGTCCTCCTTAATGGGGGAAAAACGGTAATTAGCTGCTATCTTCAGTTTAGAGATTTTAATATTTAAATGTGTGGTTGTAGAAAATTTTGTTCTATACTCATAAATCATGTGAGCTGAAGTAACTTGAACTTGTTTAATGGACAGTGGTTTTCATTAAATAAGAAGTGGGAACATTGTGAAATGATATCTTTTGTAGAATGTTTGGATCAAGAAGTTGAGAATAATCCATGGTCGTCTCGTTATAATTCAAGGTGACTTCTTCTACCATGTGTTTCTAGCTTTTGAGAATGATTTGTAAGTAATATTAAAGCAATGTATCATGTTGAGGCCCCTTCGGATCATAGATTAGGATCAATATTGTGGATGAACATCGATTAAGAGTATGCACAGATTTGTGCAGTGACTCGGTGGAAAACAGGGTCAAACGGGACACACAAAACACAAACAATACAATCTGATTTCCACACATAAATCGACATACAAACAGGGTATTTATACCCTTACAATGGCGGTTACAAACTACTAAAACTAACACATTTAATCTTTGAATTCTCGCCTAATTTACAGGTTTGACTTTTCTAATTTTGACTTTTCAAATCTGACTTTAATTAATTAATTTCTTGATTACAAATATCCAACATATCATTCTTTGCGCAGATATTTTAGGGGCCACCCCTACCATTATGGTTCTAGGGACCGGAATCTAAAAGCGCGTGTAAAACCACAATTCTTGTCTTCAGGAATCACATACACGGTGAACCTTGTGTTTATGCGCCCATATACGACGGCAAAATCTCCAAGTCATTTATCCATCAGAAATAAATTATTAGGAGAGACAAAAACTTCAATTGCATACCTTGCGTACGAGAGAGAAGATAGATTGTGGATGAGTGAATTATATCAGTTTACTAGTAACGAGGGATCTGTTGATCTTGAAATTCTGTTTGACGGCTTCTATGGTTATGATGCTTTTATAGAAGTAGAAGGCATCGAGTTTCTGCCCTTGGAGAAAGTAAGATGACATATAAAAGTTGTTCATGAACATCATTAATATCCTTTATTTTCTTTGTGGTTTGAACTTTCTTGGAAAATTGGTAAGCCACAATAGCATTATTTTAAATGTAAGCTAACCCATATGGCTCATCTAATTTTTGGTAAAAGAATTGTGGTATAAAATACCATCAGCATGATGATAGTCACATGCTTCCATATTGGTCATTTGATCAAAGTCTTATATGGTGATGTTTTACAGATGGAAGATAAAGATGAAAAGCTGGATATGCAACCCATATCAGAGTCGGATGCAAATTGGGAAGAAAAACTGCCAGTTGATTACGAAGAGATAATGAAATGGTCTAAAAATAGTGTGCAATGGAGGACGAAGAAGGAAGCATATTCAATTATCTGCAAAGGGTTCTTAATCAATGATGGTCAAGAGGTAATTGTAATAAGAATGATTCTTTACTTTCCTTAATGAACTGTAAGCTAATTTTTTTTTATCATATGTGATTCTTTGGAGCCTATGAACATGGTATCACTGTTTTTAAGGGAAGCCTTCCTCAATTGCTAAAAAAACACTTATATTTCTATATTATTGTTTGATAGTGGTTTTCTCTTGACAAAAATGGGAAGAAATGTTATATGTTATGTTCATCGTCAAAAGTCGCTTACACGGATGACAGGAATGGGAACAGGCATTTGCTGTCTTTAACAGAATCAAGGTACGCTCTTATCTTCCCGCCATCTTTTGGTAGAATTTTTTTTTTCTTTTGCATAAGGGTCCACCATGCGCAAATTAAGAAATTTCTGAAATCATTCGCAATCCATAAATAAGTTATCGAGCCTTTGCAGTAATCTATGAATATTCTGCTCTGACTGTTTGTCCCCTAAGTTTATGTTATCATATATGCTATTGATTTTTTTTTTTCAGATTTGAAAAAGCGGTTCAGTGTACTTTTTGGACTTTGAAAATCAACAGCGAAGTCCAATCCCAACTAGTATCACCTCAAACAACATATGCATGCTACCTTGTCTACAAATTACCAAAAGGCCAATCTGGATTTGAGGCTCCTATACACGTGGTGGATAAAGGATTGTATCCAAATGACTATTATATCTATTTAGTAAGTCCTCAAACCCCAGTTATTAGACCAAAGGCTGATCAAAAAACCCACAACCCAATCCATATGCCGAAAATAAAATGTGTTCCACAACACAGGAATGATGGTTGGATGGAAGTACAAATTTGGGAATTCAAAACTCATACTACGATCGAAATGATTCCTATACGTCTTGCGTTAAACACTTGTAGTGTCGAGATGGTTAGTGGCCTTATTATTGAAGGCATTGAGTTTAGACCCGTATAGATCCCTTTTCTATAACCAGACCATAAAAACAAAATGTTTATTGTTTGTGACTAGTAACCTGAATTTTAATGTAGTAGTTGTGAAGTTGCGCTTTGTGGAATCATTGAAACAGTTTTCATTCTTCAGGGATTTGTCTATTTTTTTTTTAGTTCAGTGAAAAGAAAGGAGATTAAGGGTAATTAAAATGGATTATGAAATCAATAAGACAAAAAAGAATTAAACTTATGTGTGAAAGACTTTCTGTAAAAGAAAACAGAAATTAGCAAGGATTGAAAGGCATATAATTTAACTTCTAATTTATAACAGAAGAATTCTATTTTAATAATTTCATTTGTGAATTATAATTTATACTATGAATTTAATGGTAAAACTGTGAACTTTCATTTTTATCATTTAATTTGCTTTTAGTGTTCTAAACTTGGAAAATAGGTGATGAGCCACAATTAGGGGTGTGCATGGGTCGGTTCAGTTCGGTTTTGCTTTCAAACCAAAAGCAAAAACCGATATTTTGATTTTTGGGGTTTTAAAACCATCGGTTTCTGTTTTTCTGATTTTAAGTTTTCAGCTTTCACTATGGTTTTGGTTTTGATTTCGGTTTTACCATTCGGGCTTACATGAATTTGTTGATCTATAAACTTAGTCAAATATTCCTATAGATTACTTCACATAGAAATAAATTTTGCGATGCATCAAAAAACAATAACAAACAGTTAAATAAAACGATCTAATTTACCAATTCAAACAAAAGGTTTAAAGATTATACTTGAATCCTACATATTTTAATCTTTTACCGGTATTATAAGTTTAGTAAGTAATTAATGTTGGTTTTGAGCCCCAAGAAAACACTATTGGAACAAGTTTTCTCTGTGTAGTAAACTTCTTGTGAACAATTACAATAGAATGCAATATCTCTCTATTTTAATAAAAAAATAAATGAGAGGGACATTTGTCAACATCATATTCCATCTAATAAATATTTTCTTGTTTTTCTCTTCTATTTAATAGCTACTATAATTATTAATAATATTATTTAATTTCTTTATGGACTAAAAATACTTTTTTAATAAATTAAAAAAAGTTTCTTTAATTAATTATACTTATAAAAAAACAAATTTTGATAAAATAAGAAGTTTTTTTTAAATATCAAAGTTTTTTAAAATTACAAAATATTTTAAAACATTTTGGCTTTTTGTGGTCAACTTTCACAAAAATTAGTTTCCCGTGATTTTGCATCATTTATCATTAAAAAAAACAAAATATCCAAAGTTGACTTTGCCGTAATGAGATTCAATGTCTCCAAAATTCGTGTAGGAAATAAATCAATAATTGAATTAATTTGCCATTTAATATCTTGCCTTCTTTCAATGTGAATGAATTCACCAAAAACATCACCAGCAAGCACCAATTCAAACCATCAAATAAAACAATTTAAATTGAATCAATATCCAACTTTTGATGTGCTTTGCTTGCTAATATTCCAACTTTTGTTTCTTTCTTTAGTTTTGACTTTTTCTTGGTTGCAACTGCAAATTTCGATTCCTTTAATCACTTATGTTCCAATCGCAAGATTGATACCAATCAATCAATTTCAATTTTGTTAAGTTATGATTAAACATTCTTATCCGAACATTCTTATCAATTTGAAAATTGATCATTAATGTTTTTTGCGATTTTCGAATAATTATGCACCACTTTGATTTTCCTCCTCGATTCCATCTTTCCTATTTAATTGATCATAGATGATAACAGGCCAATTGAATCGTTATTACAAATTCTTCCACTTGATCGATTGTGATATATAGCCGTTCCCTTTATCGATTGCTGGTTCCTATAGCGATGTTCTTGATCGAATCCTTCCTTTCTTCCCTTTTGATGATGACCGTTTCATTTGATCCTCTTCATAACAAACGCTCTGATACCATGTTGTATGATTAATTTTGGATGAACAATAGATTAGGAGTATGCACAAATTATGCACGGACTCACGGTGGAAGAACTGGATCAAACCGAGACAGACAATTCACATAACAATACACTAAAATTCCACACTACAAATGCCAAATCTGTTGGGTATATATATTCATACATCGATGGTTACAAACTAACATAACTAACCCTAAAGTTCATGCTAATTACAAGGTCTGAATTTCTGTGTTTTGTTTTTTTATTTTGACTTGATTAAGGATTCATCTTGATTAATGTCTTTCAAGAAATAAGATGATCATATGCAGCAACTGATAAGTAATCGATGCCTACGATATGAGACCAAATGACGGGTTATGTATCTATATTAAGCACAAGCAAGATGATCAAGTTTTTTTATCACAAACTAATTGGGTATAAGCTAAAAAAGAAACCATAACACGATAAAAGCATTAACATTTTGGAATGGTAATACATCATTGTGGTTTTAGTAACCATGGTGTTGTGACACACCACAGGTTGCAATAGACATTTTTTTACCCTTTATCTCTACTCATCTTGATTTGACCAATGTAGATAAAATGTAAACTGTTCTGAAGTACCATAACTTGTGATATTAGACATCTTCATTATAGCATACTTTATCAGAAGTATGCAGATACGTATAAAATTACATAGTATTTGAGAAGTCTTTTGTTAATTCAATAGTTCATGATCTTAGCACATGAATATCAATTGTATTTCTTGTTTTGTTGATTGAATGAACACAATGAAGCCTCCATAGTAGTGAAAGTGAGTTTTACCAACAAGTTGGATGTCAGTGTTGTCCTTCAGCAATTGTGCTCCATCCTTAATAAATCCCACATAACTTGTGTCAGGGTGGATGGACACACTCGTCGTGAGGGCAAGGTATGGCCCTGTGCTGTGAGGCAACACCGCCGCCGCCGCCTCCACGCCGCGATTTGGGTGTCTCACGGCATGTGGACGCCGTGAACTCTTGTGTGGTATAGTGGTGTACTGTGGCATGATGTGGCAACACCATCGGCATCAAATTTGAGTGTGATGTAGTGTGGTGTGATTTGACATGACAAATTATGATTGGTGAGTATATGGTGCGATGTGTTAAGTGTGGTAAGAGCACCCTCTCCACAAATTGCTTTTTCCATATTAGCCGCTTGAAATTAATGATCTGAAAATTAGAAGTCACAATAGATTCTAATGAAATGGTGCTCAGAACGTGAAAGGAGGTTACATGTGAATGTTCAATGTTTTGAAAAGCAAGGGCGGAGCTTTGTTGGGGCAAGGGTGGCCCCGACCCCCCTTTTTTTTTTCCACCGAGTAGTGGAAATTTATATGTATTTTGACCAAAATTTTATACATATTGAGTCCGGCTTCTCTGATTTAAGACTCGTGACTTCGCCCCCCCCCCCCCCCCCCAATACAGATTTCCTCAAACTACGCCACTACTGAAAAGCACAAGCCTTACTCCCCGTAGTTATAAAATTTCATCTATCATCTCCAGATTTCTTAAATTACAAAAATGGTCTCTAACACTTTGCAAGATTATCATATTTTTTGTCTCTTGGATGGATGTTACTTTTAGACTATCCATATTGCAGTGTGTAATAGTGATAAAAAATATCGTTATGCAAATGGCATGAAGACAGTGGTGTGATAATTATAAAGGTATGTACTGAATTTGTTAAATGTGGAATTTAATTTATAAAAAAGACGATGGGGTGTAGTTTTGTGTTTGGTTAAAAAACACAAAAAAACCAACAAAGCATATAGGATTAACGTCCATCACCATCATAGTAATAAAAACATAACGCCTCTAGAAGGGGGGAAGTGGGTTCCCTCTAAGATAGGGCGCATGTCACGTGTTGTGTCACGTCACTATGAAATTGAGCAAATCATATGACTATCTCAGTAACCTAGTCGAATTATTTTAATGTAAAATTTAATTAAAATAATATATGTTGTGTTATATATAAAATTTATAATTACTAACATATATAAAAATAAGTTGTAATTGTATATAAATAAATTTATAAGATTACAACAATACTAAACAAATCGAGTCTAAGTGGAGCCCAAGCTTTAAAAATAAAGCTTTGAACGAATCGAATCTATCTTAAGTTCGAACTCTCTTAAGCTAAACGAGTCAAGCTTAAGTTTAGTCAAACATTATCCACATCTACATTCCTAGGGGTGGATGAGTCATTTTCATTATCTTTTACTTTTACCCAACGATAAAAGGTCTACAATAATGATGAAATAGAAAAGAAAAATAAGAAAGTGTGTGAGTGAGGCTTTTTTTTTTTTTTTCTTTTTTTCCTTTTCTTTGTTATTTCCCATTCTCAAACGAGATAGTTGTACAATAATTGTGAAGTAGAAAATAAGACATGCAAGGGTGGGTTTCTCTTTACTGCTTTTTCTTTTGTCCATTGAGAAAGGTGTGTAATAATTGACATGCTAAGGCAATGCTGTTCATTTCACTAATCATAAAAAAGTAATCTAGTGGGTCGTTCATTCTTAACCGTTTTCAGTTCTGCGTCATATCCACAAATATGGATGCATTCTTGAAGCAGTTTCAAGATCTTATAATCGAACCGGAAGAAATAAGATTAGCCACCAACAACTTCGATGATGAGAATTATATTGGAGGCGGTGGTTTTGGGAAAGTCTATAAAGGAGAAGTGTCTCACTCTAAGGGGCGAAGCATGACTGCTATTAAGCATCTGGATCATAGGCGTGGACAAGGAACACCTGAGTTTTTTAAAGAGATCATTGCGCTTTCTCGTTACAGCCGTCAAAATATTATCTCTCTTTTGGGATTTTGTAACCAAGGGGACGAGATGATCCTGGTGTATGAGTACGCCTCTCGTGGTAGCCTTGACCACCATTTAAACTCCCCTCATCTCAAATGGTCACAACGTTTGAAGTTATGCCTTGATGTCGCAAAGGGTCTAAGCTACCTTCATGATCCACGGGAGACTCACCAAAGGCTTATCCATTGTGATATTAAAAGCTCCAACATCCTTCTTGACGACCAATGGAATGCTAAGGTTTCTGACTTCGGGTTATCCATAATGGGCCCTGCTAATGAGCAGCAATCAGTTATTGTCACCTTGGCAGCAGGTACCCTGGGTACTGCAATCCGCAGTATGAGATGATACACATTTTAACGAAAGAGTCTGATGTATACTCTTTAGGTGTGGTATTATTCGAAGTATTATGTGGGAAATTATGTTGTACATATAGTAATGGTCGTATTCAGCAGAATTTAGTGCCCACGTGGATTGAAAGCTATAAAAAGTACAAGTTAAATGATATTATCTATAAGAATCCGACCATTAAACTAGATCAAAGTTCTTTAGTAAAATTTTCAAACATTGCATATCGATGTCTGAAGGAATCTCGTGAAGATCGGCCTAAGATGGCTGAGGTCGTGACGGAACTTGAGGGTGCATTTGATAACCAACAGCTATGTGAAACTCAAGAATTTATTGAATGGAAGGAACAACTTTTTTACTATGAAGAGCTAGTTAAGAGTGCAATACCCCTCTAAACTATCGTTCTAGTGATGAATTGTGGAAATTGTTGTCACAAGGGGTCCTTCTTAATGGCAGCAAAACGGTAAGTAGTTGTTATATTTATAATTAAATGCTTTAGATTCTTTTCACTTATAGATCGTAAGTTATGCTTGAACTAGCTACCACATGCCATTGTAACTCTTCTAATGCCACCTTTCCTACACTTAAGCTTGTCAATAGGTATGACTTAGGTGAGACTGACTAATATATGATTTGATCTAAACATATGAGTCTACTAAGGAGCTGTTTGATTTGCTTCTGACCTGGTCAAAATGTCTGACCCACTAACCCGGTCAGACAATTTGGCCGGTCAGCGTGTTTGATTTTCACTTTTTCGCGTCTGATCCGTTCCGACACCACTCACTCATGCATATTTTTCCCCTTACCCGGTCAGTTTTAGAACAACCCCTTATCCGATCACCACCTTCTGACCGAGTAAGCTAGAGATTTCAAACAGCCACTAAATAAATCGTGAATCATGACCAGGTCAAATAGCTAATGAATCCAATTATTTTTTGTTTGTTTTCCTTTACCCATTTGTGTTCTCATCCACTCGCCTTTTCCTTTTGTAATATGTATAAAGATATTATTATTAATATTCTAGAAAACTAGAGAGCGTGAATAGTTTTCTACAAAAATTACTTTTTTTAATTTGAAAATTGATGTTTAAAAACTTATGTATAGAAGATCAATTGTTGTATGTTATTAATAAATATACAAATTATAGAGTGTTAAGGGAGGAAGATAAACAACCAATTTATAGTGGTTTTAGTGGATGTTAACAAATACACTATTCGTCCTCCACTGGATCTTCAATTGAGAGTTTGTTTTACTAATTGCCCCCCTAAAACATTAGGTGTTTTAGGGGTCACTGGTACATGAACATCTTACTAAATAAAGGTAGTAATCATCTTGTACAAAGGTCTCACTCTTCAAAGAAAGTGATCACCTTTTTCATCCCACTAATCGCATGTAGTCATGGTTGTAAAAATTGCTAGGAGCTTGTAGGTTCTGTAAGATACCGACTAGCAATTAATCAGGATAAATATGGATTAATCGAATTCGAATATTATTCAATATTTTTCAAAATTTTATATCCAGTTTTTCAAACTTATTAATCAGATTGGATTAATAAGTATAAATTTTCAAATACTTACTAGATTTTGATCGATATTGACCAATTTTTACTACCTTCAACCGACTACTAATTTTTCGTCTCACTAGGTGAAATTTAATCGGTAAACTACCAAGGTAGTAATCACCTTCTACATCTCACTAAATTAAGATAGTGGTCACCTTCTTCGTGTCGCTAATTCAAGATAGTGATCACATTCTTCGTATCACTCAACAAGATAATAAGGATGTGATCACATTTACATATAAAAAAAATAATTTTAACACACCCATAAAAGTTTAAAAATATAATTTAGATTATAGAATTGATTTTAACATATATTATAATTTTTAACAGGAAAATTCATGTAAACAAAAGTAGCTATGTGGCATGCATAGGCCACACTTGTGCAGCAAAACTTTTTTTTAAACCTGGTTGAAAAAAAGAAAAAAAATTGTTGTATGCAATGACAAAAAGTTGAGTAAATAATTTTAGTAGTTTATCTCTCATAAATCATATCATCCCTGATCCCACATGAACTGAAATAACTTTAACATGTTTGATTGTTGTACAGTGGTTTTCATTAAATAAGAAGGGAGAACACTGTGAAATGATATCTTTTGAAAAATGTTTGAAATCAGCTCCAGAAACTGTACATTCAAAGTGGAATGAGTTTAAATCAAGGTGACTTCTCCTCCCTTTTGTTTCTAGCTTTCGAGAATATTCGATTACTATAATTAAACCAGTGTATTATGATTTGCTATTTATTCATGTAGTTCTGCTATTGGCACATACTTCTGGGATTATGATCACAAAGACAAGGAGAGTGTGATAACACGAGTAAAAGCTGAATTCTTGTCACTAGGAATCACATACACAGTGAACCTTGTTTTAAAATATATGTGCTCAAGAGGGAGAAAACATCTTGATCATATATCCCTTAGATATAAATTACAAGGGGAGACAAAAACTTCAGTTTCATACCTTATGGAGGAGAGAGAAGATGGATGGTGGGCATGTGAATTGTATCAGTTTACTAGTGACCAACGAAGTAATGATCTTGAAATTACATTCGAGGGCTACTATGATTCTTATACTTCCATCGAAGCAAAGGGCATAGAGTTTCGGCCTTTGGAGAAAGTACCTAATTAGGGTCCTTTATTTTGCTTTATGTTTTAATCATGGAAAATAGCTCGATTAGCCGCAACAACACTATCTTCATTGTAACATATATGGTTATGTTTTATAGGTGGAACATAAAGATGAGAAGCAACCCATATCAGATTCAGTTGCAAATTGGGATGAAAAACTACCAACTGATTATAAAGATATAATGAAAAGATCAGTAGACTGCTTGCAATGGACCACAAAAATTGAAGCGTACTCAATTCTCCGCAAAGGGTTCTTAATCAATGCTGGTCAAACTAAGGTAACTTTGTTAGGAATGATTATTTACTTCCTTAAGCAGTTATTGTTGAATCATAAATATTATTACTGAATTGCTAAACAAGCACTTACATGCCTATATTATTGTTCTATAGTGGCTTTCTCTTGACGAAAATGGGAAAAAATGTCATATGTTATCAACAAAATCGTCTTGCATAGCGGACAAGAAGTACCCGCTGTCCTTACCAGAATCAAGGTTCGTTTACATCTTCCCGTTAATTTTCTATTAGAAATTACTATCTTTTGCCTATTTGTGCATCATGCTTGAATTAAGAAATGTCTAACCTCTATTGCAATTTGCTGGTTAAGTTACTCAGCATTTGCAGTGACCGAAGAACATTCCGCCCAAAAGTTCATCTCCTAAGTTTATGTTCTCATTTACAAATTCAATTTCTATAGCTGTGTAAAGTTATAAGCATTGAAGAGTGTAAAATATATTGTTTAAACATATCATGAGGGATGATGAACTAAAGCACATTAGACATGTACTAGCATATTATAGGTGTGCATAATGTTTCTGAAAACTTAGGGCATTCGTATGTCATTTCTTATCCACATCCTTATAAGGGTGAAGGTACCATGAGTGCCCCCACTATACCAAGAACCAACCAATCACAAATTGCCACTTCAAGCCATGTCACATCACATCACATCACATCACACTATATATTTGAAAGGGACGCTCATGCCACATCATACCACAATTAAAAAAAGAACTTTATAAATTTTAAAAAGTTACAACCTAAAAATAAAACTACTTTTAACTTTCCAGCATGGTTTCTTACAACCTTCTATGCCTTAAGACTTGTAAAACATTTCTTTTCGTAAACTTTTTTGTATTCGCTTATCACTTTGAGGACGATATCCTCATCGTTGCTTCTGCTTGTCTAACGATGTTTCTACATATTTAAAATAAAGAGTTAACTATGTCGTGATAATTGATCAACAAAAAGTGTGTGTATATATATATATAAGTAAATGTAAAAATATACTGCTTGAATATAGATCTCATTAAAATGACTCATCGTTAGATTCATTCTCCCCCATTTGGAATTTATTTGATCAATGGTTCGGTTCATTTCACCAACAGTACGTGATGTTAAAGTGTTTAAAAACTTTATTCCAAAATAAATCACTTTTTTTACAGAAATATTAGCAAATTTACAAAAGTTGAATAGTTAATTGCTAAATATACAGGTGAACAATAATATTTTCTTTACTGCACTCACAACCATTACATATAATATAAGGAATACACTCATAAAATATAGAAAACGGGATGTGAATACTCTTATACTATATTTAACCTGAAATTAGGTAGGCTCAAATTTAATTCTTATAATATTTAACCTCACGTTTTTTTGAAGCTCTATGTAAATTAGGAATAAGTAGATTTTCTAGCATTTCTAGCTTTTCTTTTACATATAAGATGTTTTAGATTTGGAAGAGCCGTTTGAAGTCACGAACATTTAGTATCGTCGCCAACATCAAATCTCGATTAGTATCACATGAAACAACATGTGCAAGTTACCTCATCTATAAATTACCAGAAGACCAATTTGGATATGAGGCTCCTATGGAAGTGGAAGATCAGGGTAATATGTTTTCAAATTGTTGGTATATCTATTTCTCAAGTCCTCAAACCCCGGTTCATAGGCCGAAAAAAATAGGCCTTCCACAACAGAGGAACGATGGTTGGATGAAAGTACAAATTTGGGAATTTCAAAATAATACTACTGCTGAAATGATTCCTATGCGTCTTCAATTGCAAACTTGTGGTTACAAGGAGTTAAGCGGGCTTATTTTTCAAAGCATTGAGTTTAGACCCATATAGATTTTCTTTTCAAATCCTCCTTTCTTGAAACAAGTGTTTTGTATGATCTCATTTTACTTTATGTTATATATTAGGCATAAAAGATTAAAATTAAGTAGGATATAAAATGCTGTCTTTGTATGTGGCATGTTCTTTCTATATTGCTTTAGAAATGTGAAATTTTTGAATAAAATATAGCTAGAAATTACTTGAGTTGCATTTTCACTAAATACATTCACATCTAACATAGAGGTGCAGCTTATACAAGTTGTTCTAAGAAGTAGAATGAGACCTAACAACGTAACTTTTTTGGACAATTTGGAGTTAAGTGGGTCTCATAAGATATTAGGGAAAATCCTTAGATAGCGTTTGGTATGCAACAATAACAGAAGAATGTAATGAACAATTAAGAGGGAATCAAAAAATGTGTTTAGTTGGTCAATGAAATGGAATTATCGATTATGTAAGAATTCTTATTCTCTCTAAACAACCCAAAATCATTCCTTCGCTCCCCTTTGTTTTTTTTTTTTGTTTTTTTTTTTCATTCCATTGCCTCTTCAACCATTCATTCCCACCACCCACCACCCACCACCCCCACCACCACCAACACCACCCACCAACCACCACACCGCCCTGCACCATCACCATCGTCATCGCTCTGCACTACCACCCCCACCACCACCAACACCACCACACACCACGCAACCACCACCACAGCCGCCTCACACCACAACCACCATCACCACCCACAAACCGCCACCACCACCGACACCACCCATAAACCACCACCAACCATTACACCCACCACCACCACCAACCATCAACACCCGCCACCACCAACCATCACCACCCGCCACCACCAACCATCACCAACCGCCACCACCAACCATCGCAAGTTAATGCAGACACACGAGTGTGACACCCACCAAAATTCATCCAGAACGATGACTTCACGACATCTCATGGTTATATAGTGTCGTTTTTTGCTTTCGTTATAGGAGTCCCAATCTCGCTCTATGTTATGTTGTGTACAAAGTTACTAGGATTTGAGATGCTTCAAAAATTGACTGACCATTGATGTCCATAGGTTATGTATGTATGCAGACATTTCAACTTCCATTATCAGTAATGCAGGTTTCAGACCATAAACCGTTACATCCCATTTAGTATGTTTGCGATAATGACAATTAATTTACAAACTAAGTACCAAACATAGTTAATAAAACAAAAATAAGTTGAAAGAAAATGAAGTATAATTATGAAAATCACTTGATGAGGATGCATCTTATGGGAGATCCCTCTGCTCCAAGTAACCTTAGTGGTAAGCAATGCACATTGTATATCCCTGCTTCTATATCTTCAAGTTTCAGACCTTCTACAAGAATGATCTCCTGAGACCACACATATATAGTAGCAGTGTTAAAAATGTCCACGAGATAGCTACTTTACGCAAAAAGCGTGCTAAGAGTACACGGCTTACCCGGCTCTCTAAGAAGACAAGATGAGAAGGAATAAGATGATCATATGCAGCAACTGACAAGTAATCGATACCTACGATATGAGACCAAATGACAGGTTATGTATTTATAGCACAAGCAAAATCAGGGCTGGATGATGATCAAGTTTTTTTATCATAAATTATTTGGGTATAAGCTAAAAGGGAAACCATAACAAGATAAAAGCATTGGCATTTTGGAACAGTAATACAGAATTGTGATTTCAGTAACCATGGTGTTGTGATACACCACAGGCTGCAATAGACCGTTCTTTTTTAACCATTTATCTCAATTTATCTGGATTTGACCACCGCTAGCAAAAATGTAACTGACAGTTCTGAAGTTTCATAACTTGTGATATTATGTCCATTGGCGCATACTTTATTAAAACTACGCAAATACGTATTAAATTACAACGTATTTTATGAAAAGTCTTTTGTTGATTCAGAAATCGAAGTGGCATGTATGGTTCAATACCTTAGCGCAAAAATATTTTTTGTATCTTATTATTTGTTAATTAAATGAACACAATGAAGCCTCCCCAGTGGTGAAAGTGAGTTTTACCAACAAGTTGGATGTCAGTGTTGTCCTTCAGCCATTGTGCTCCATCCTTCATAAATCCCACATAGCTTGAGTCAAATTGCTTTTTCCACATTAGCCGCCTGAAATTTATGATCCGAAAAATTAAAAGTCACAAAAAAATCTAATGAAATGGTGCTCAAAAAGTGAAAGGAGGTTACCTGTCAGTGTTCAATGTTCTGAAAAGCACACGCTTTACTCCCTTGGGAATGTTCAAGGACTTCATAACTTCAGCTGAAATAATTTAAACCAAGATTTAACTTCAGCTAATAACACAAATTATGTGAACAGAACTCATACATGCAAAGCAGTTACGAGACATTTACTAAAAAATTATAGAAATTCAGGTAAGTGTTCTTTAGTTATATTGTTCCACAGTAAACACAGCACTCTGACAACTGGAAAATTATAGGAAGTTATGTATTCTATCACAAAAAACTGGAATCCAATATTTAAACATCTAATAAATATTCTGTTGCACCAGTTAAACCACCCCCCAATCCAGAAAGAAAATATAAAGGTCCATTTTGAGTTATGCTAAGAAATTTGTACAATGTATATTTACATGTTTTATCAAGATGACATGATATTGGTTAAAATTCTAAAATTTTAATGCCCAATTGGGCCAACTGTTTGGCTTATTTTCACCTGCTTTTCCCTTTCTAAATGTTTTTTGAACCACTTGTCTAGTTCACATTTACTCAAAGAAGGGAAGTATCATTCATAAAAAGACCAAAAAGACAACTTCCATAAAGAAAAGCGTCACGATAGGAAACGTCATAAGAGCATTTGAAGACTGCTCGTGTTTGTACCAAAAAAATCATGAAGTACTCAAAACAGAAGTACACATACATATTGATTGGCGTAAACAATTTCAGATTAAAGTTAAAGAATCATAATTGAATTAGTACCTGTTATGTTCTTGTCCCTTGGAACATCAACTAATAGTGCTGGACCTGTGAAAAAAAAGATGTGCTTTAGAGCTAAAACTCTTATAAGAACACAACTATCAGGTAGATTAGTAACACAACTATCATAAAAGAACTTCATAACCATGTTTTGCTCAAACATAACCTTCATAAATGACAAATAATAATCTAATAAAAAAAACAGTGTATTATATCTCTGTTCGGAACTTCGGATCCATTTAATACCATTGAGTACTTCTAAGTCAAGACTATCAATATCAAAGCCTGCTTCATAGTAATTCTGATACACATGTCCAGGTGCATCAACATGAGTGCCAAAATGAGCAGGTAACTTTATAATCGAGAAGTTATAATCCGATCCATTTTTCATGCTTTCGTTGAGTTCAAGGTACTCATCCCCAATCCCATCTTCAGAAACCCATGAAGGTGTTTCCGGAGTAATCCTATATGTAATATCATAAATTTTCCCATTCCCATAGACTTCCCTCCGTGGAGGAATCAACTCACTGCCAATACTACCACAAGAACCTGTATCATCACCATATAGAGGCGGGTATGCACTATTTTGTGATGAAACAATCACAAAAGGTAGAAAAAGCATGAGATATATAAACTGAAGATTCATCTTTCTTGCCAACATCTTCACTAAGCTAAACAGTTTGCTAATATTCTTAGAGTCTTTTAAAAGCACACAAAAGTTGAATGTGTAGTTGTGGTTTAAAAAGAATCACCTTTCACTATCCTGCTTGAATTTATGCATTATCCCTAAGCACATTAAATTTACAACCCACCCCACAAAAATCCAAGAATAGCCCAGATAGCTCACATGACACGTTGCCATCCTTATTCCACCTAACATACATGACGTTCTAGAATTAAAAATATAAAACATACACAACACAAAACAAATAAAAAGATACACAGTAAAATTTCATAAATAGCAAAGCTGTTGGTAACGGGTTGAATGAGGGCAAACATTTCCTCTATTTTAATATCAAAGGGTAGAGAGGTTGCTCCGATCTGACTAAAAAAAACAGAACCATAAACATAAACTAATTCATTCTTATCAAGTGATGTTATTTGAGACTGAAACAAGCCACAGGGACAGAACACACTAGAACCTGGAAAAAATTCCAAAAAAACCAAAGGATTTATGTCAAAGTGAAGTAGACAGATTGCCTTGGTGCTCAGAATTCAAAAGCATAATTACCTCTTAAATTGACCAACCTTTTAAAACAATCAAATGTTGTTATCTTGATCATCACATTCTACCAAACAATTTACTTCATATGTCCTAAAACACCAATACTTTCCCTTTGTCCACCAAAGTATCAAACCCATTACCCTTTTAATTGTAAAATCAAAACAGATATTGTTGTTAATCTAAAAAGAACTTAACCCTACTGAAAAAGATTCAGTTTTTCACACAGGCATTTAATCAAACACCTTACACGCATCAACATCCACCACTCACCATTAAGCACACGAAGATCAAGCGTATCAACATCAAACCCCGCATCAAAATAGTGATCATACACGTGTCCAGGAGCATCCACGTGGGTCCCCGTGTGGGTCGGCAGTTTCATCTCCGAATTGTTGGCCAATGAGCCGTTTTTCATGCTCGCCGGCAGCCAGAGAAACTCTCCGACGCCGTCGTCGGAGCCCCACGACGGCATGTCGGGATGGTACCGGTGGGTTATGTCGAAGATGTGACCGTCATCGTAGACTTCTTTGCGAATTGGCGAAAGATTGATGCAATCGTCGTTGGGGAGTGTTGCTGTGGGGATGAACGGAGATGGGTATGCGTCGCCGGCGACGGAGGCGGTGGTGGTAACGGAGTGTGCGAGGAGTATTGTGAGAAGTATGGTGACTGCAGTATTTAATTTAGCCATTGATAGAGAGCTCGAGAAAGACGAAAGAGATGGAGGATGATTCATTGATTCATAAAAGCTGAGGGCTTCACCCCTTCACTTGTATCTAAAGCTAAATTATCTGGTGTTTGACTTATCTTATGATTTTCGTAAGAGTCCGAGACAAAGGGCATGTTTGGCAGCCGTGCGCATCAGAACATGAATTTCACGAGTTAATAAGTCAAAAGTAGCTTCTCAAAAGTCATTGGACTTTTGAGAAGCTACTTTTGACTTATTAACTCGTGAAATTCATGTTCTGATGCGCACGGCTTTATTCTTGTTTCCTGCTGCTTGGACTCGTGACCTCAATGTCACAAAACAATATTATTAGTTGTTTCAAGACCAGTATCTAGAGAACATGTTGTAAAATAAATAGTTGGCTCTAGATTTTGGCTAGAGATTTTAAGATGCAGTTTGTTTTTTCAGATGTAAATATCTGTAATTTGTGAAACACATCTACAGACATCTGTAGAAGAATAGATGGACCAAACTTATACAGTCTGCAAGAAAAAGACTGTTTGATTTTTAACTTCTGCAAACCGTTACAAGTAATGTTATCTGATACAACTTTTTTTCATTTCATTTAACAAATAGGGAACATATAAATACGGGTGGCAAGAATACCCCCTTAGCTTATTAATGAAATAGTTCGGCCAAAGAACAATATTTTTTATTTAAAAAGTAAAAGGACAAAAATGTCCTATGTAGACATGTGAAAGTCATGTATATGTCCGTATGTCACAAATAATAAATGTTTTTTAGGGGCTGTTTGATTATCATTGAGTCAGTAAAATCTGACTGAGTCAGAAGCAGACTAAGTCAGCTGACCAAGTTAGAAGTTCTGACTGAGTCTGCATCTAACTGAAACTTGACTGTACGATTCAGTATCTGACTTACTCTGTTGAATTATAAAAATAACCATATTGCCCCGAAGTTAATCATACAATGAAAGCAAGAACAATTTCAAAACAAGAACAAAAGTTAAAATCAGAGTATACCTTCTGCGGAGGGAGGGCGTCGGAGGGAGGGTGCCTGAGGGAGGGGGCCGGAGGGAGGGCGCCGGAGGGAGGAGGGTCGGAGGGAGGGAGTCGCGGCGGAGGGTCTCTATCAACGCAGGAGGGAGGGCGGTTTGCGGAGGGAGGCCGATTGCGCCGGAAGCACGAGGGTTCGCGGAGGGGTGGGAAGAGGGGTCGAGGTGCGGTTGCCCTTTTCTTGGTCAAAACCCCGATTTTAAGGGTCTGGGTTAGACCTTCGGACCCGGTCAGGCGACATTTCCGAGCAAATCAAACACGCTGACCGGCTGACCGGTCAGCGGCCAGCGGCTGACCCGAGGCAATCAAATACAGCCTTAGTACGAATGACAAAAATTGCAAACTTCTTAGTACGAATAGAAAAGGTCGAAAACTTGATTTTATATAAAGAGAAATTATCTCTGATATTTTTTTAGTTATACAATAAAAACTAAAACTTAATATTTTCATAAAAGATGAAACATATGATTTGATTATAAAATAATAAAAGTGATTCTATATATACCTCCTTTTAAACTATTTTTACTTGTTATACTTCTTTCATTAACTTGTAAAATTAGTTTATTTTTGCTTTTATGTTTTTTTATTTATCATATCATCCCTTAATATGTTAACTAAATTTTTTTATTACTTTTAGTCTTTTATTATTTTTATTTGTAGTGGTCACGAGTGTCAAAAAAAGAAAACCGAAAAAGTCGAAAACTTGATTTTATACCGAAAACCGAATCGTATTTGTAACCGTGAAATTGAATCAAATCATAAATTCGGTTTTCACTTCAGTTAACAGTTACACAAAATCTTGCTTATTCGGTTTGGTTATTCATATAAATCGAATAATAAACGGTTTAACATGTTTAATCGAATAACCGAACCGCATAAATCAGTTTAATTGATTGAATTAGATTCGTTTAGGGTGGTGGGGTGCTCATGCCACTCTCATCACACTACACATATACCCGTCAATCACATAATGTCACGTCACACTACACATATCACACCACACCAAATTGGTGGGGTCACTCACACCACAACACACCATAAATTTTTTTTTTAAAACAAACCATCACCACCACTTGCTAGCCACCATCACCATCACTTGCTAGCCACCATAACCATCCTGACCATCATTGGCCACCACCATCAACCACAAGACCATCTCTTGAAACCAAAACCGCCATCTCACATGGGTACAACCCTAACAATCACCATATAACCGTCAGGCGACGGAGGCGACGGCGACGGAGGAGGGAGGAGATGGTGGTGACCATTGGTGGGGTAACGGTCGAAATTATTACCGTTGGAGGTGGTGTGGGAGGTGGTTTGGCTCGGCATGTGAGCATGGCATGGTGGGATGATTTAGCGGCGTGGGGGACCAGCGACAGTGTGGTCGAGCGATGCCGGCCCCCGCTGTGTGGCTGCGGCGTTTACGCCCGCACCACCCTTAGGTCTATTTCTAATTCTAAAGATATTCGTACAAGTTTTTTTAACTTCAAAAAATATTATATTAAATTTTTATAAAAATATTTTATTTTTAAATATGTTTTTATATTGTTACATAAATAGTGTTTTTAAAACTTATTTAGAAAAAAAATTCCTTAAACTACATTTTTTTTCCAAGGTAAAATATGAGAAGCACACACAATTCTTATGTTACAAGGACACATAATTATCATGAAAAGATGTGAGCCCTACCCAAGCCTCACACACCCGCAATATTTTATCAAGTATAATTTTTAATAACCGTATGGACAAATAAATAATGTGGGTTCATGTTGATATTTAAAACTGAAATGTAACATCATGACGTGCTATATTATGAATGAAGTTTTGTTTGTAGCATTATGAAAACTACTAGTATAAAACCAAAACTCGAGTATAAAAAGGTGTGAGTTGGTGGTTTAAAAAAAGTTTTAACATGAGAAAAGTTGGAAGATGCGTATTATATCGATTGTTGGTGTACTTTCGTATAAATATGATAAAGATATTAGGGACAAGATGCATATCAAATAAGCAATGTTTTTAAAACGTGTCAGTCATCAAACCAACTATAAACTAAACTAGTCATCAAACCAACTATAAACTAAACTAGTTCATTGGTTGGATCGGTCTCTCAAGAACCGGATTAATCACATGCATGCAATCCAATAATTAAAATTATAAAAGTATAATATGATGGAATTAACCATAAATAAAAAAAGAAAACTAAAGTTTAAAAATATGAACACTCTTGTTGTCAATATAGAATCTCAAAAAAAATTTACAGCTTTAGCTTTTAGCAAAGATCTTAAATTCGAAACTAGAAAGAGTTATACAATATTTCTCTTTCTTATCGTTCTAAAGAACTTGTTTCACGTTATTTTTTTTAAAACAGCAAACCTATTTTACTCCTAAACGATACCACTTCCTAATCAACTTCACTATCGGCTTTAAGAACATGGTTTCTCCCACATAGACAGGTCTCCTACCATCCGACTACAACCGCAATGGCGCATAAAATCATATCCTTTATGACAACTCTTAAGATAAGAAGTTCCATACATTTCTCGTTATATAAACCGAAAGCCGTAAAATCTCTCGAACCAAATTGGCCTTACTCAACTTCTTATCTGGCCTATCGGTTCGGTCCGGTCCACTTGTTCTTTCAAACCATATAGTATATTTCTGCAAGAACAAAACTTAGCTTACAACAAGAAGCTGAAACATGTTTACAATATATGAAATTAAACAACTTAAAAGACAGTGAAATCACTATTGAACAAAAGTAGAAGCTAAATATTATCAAAACAACATCAGTGCTCTCAAACAGAGGTAAATTTGTGATAACCTAATTGTGATGCTTTCCACGGCAACATGACCTTGATCCCTTCTGGATCCATCAAACTTACTCGGAACACGCATTCCAGTTTCATCAAAATCTCCACTTGAACTCGAATACGTCTTCTTCCATTCGGGATTGGCTACAACCAAACTTTGTAAATGTGAACTCCAATCAGACCCGATTCGCACCGATTAAACTTCGATTCAACGAGATCTGTCCGTTGATTTTGGCCTACACACAATCGAACAACACCGGTTAAGGCATTACATAGGGGGAAGTCTCCCTGTAACAACCCTCCGGCGTAAGAATAAATAATCGGATTAAGTGAGTAATGGGTAAAACAGAAATAGAGAGAGTTTTAGGGAGTATTTGTCCATTGGAAAATCAATCCCCCTTACCTTGTGTTTATAGTATTCTATGATGTATGTGTCGATATAGGGCCGGTCATGAGGATTTTAGTGCTCAGGACAATCCGGAAAAAAGGTCCCTTGGTTCTAACGAATTGAATTATATAAACTAATTTTTTTAAACAAAAACAAACGTTTTAGAAATAAGCATAACAAAATTATAGTATTACAATGATATAGTGTAATAATTTATCGATAACTCGTGAGGTTTAGGTATTACAATAAACATAGTAAAATCATCTATTTTTTAGGTTGCGCAATTAATCTTCTAAATAATTAAACAAGTAATAATGGATCATGACCCATGATATTTAAATATTTTGTTTTCTAAAAAAAGAGGCTTTTAATTGAGTATTTGGGTTAATAAAATGAGCCCAAAAAATTAATTTTGATTTAAAATTTAATTGGGTTAAGTTTTTGATTGGATTATATATAGTTTATAACTTTTTTTTTATAAAAATATATATATAATATAAAAAATAATTTTAAAAAATTTGTGCCCCCTGAGCAAGTGGGCCCTGGACGGGAGTCCATCCCGCCCCTCCTCAAGGCCGCCTTTGTGTCGATATCATGTATGATAATTGGAGTGGTTCCAAATGAGTTTGTTAAGCCATTGGGTCCTACCCCTCATGCAATCCGGTGTGTGATCAATCAACGGTTAGGATTGGTGATAATTACAACACCTTGAATGTGCGGCACGTGTCAGTCTTTTACGACGGACCAAGTATTGTTTGTAATCTGTGGGTCCGACCCCGGGTCGAGGTTATAATCCGGTATCATACGCCTACAAAACTCAAGAACCATAACTCTTGAAATCTGATGGCCAAGCTATATTTTCAAATTTTTGTAACAGCCCTTATACACTTCTTTGAATTTGATTAAACCCAAACACCTTTCTTTGGTTCCATTCTGTTCCATGATATTAATCAATCTTTAAACAAGAATCAGACTTCTTGATTGAAGGTTTGAGTCAATGATCTCATTTTTATCTGAGCTTTGGCTTTAATACAATTGTTGTAGAATCCCCGAAGACCACGATTCAACCATTCAATCAAGAAAATAAATCAAGAACAAAAAATATATATGAGTTTAACCCTAAAAACAACTTGTATGCATTAATCATAATTTTATTAGTCTAGGGTTGACAATTTCCGATCTGTTTATGACACGATTAAAATTGTTTAATAAAAAATATATTATTTATTTTATTATATTTTAAAAATAATTAAAATTAGGAGGCTGGACTCCATTATTTCTCATTATTGGTTCGTAAAAACATATAAAAAATTATAGGCATGATATATAGGTAGTTAAACAAGTCATTTTCATGTTTGATACGTGTGTTACGCGCGTCATCGCTAACCTATTAAACACGATAGGAGCTCTTTTGCCAGCCCGACTATTACATGGCATCGCGTTTATAAACAATGAAACTACGCGATGCTTCACCAATCGTCGCATCCCTTAACCCTAACGCAACCGTCGTAAACATTTCTAATAACAATTGTTACAAACTAACCTTTTAACACTATACAAATGCAGACGATGACTCAAACTATACTTTATACTAATTACATAATTGACTCTAAAACTTTGTATCGAACAATTTCAAACAACTATGGCTAACAAAACTGATTACTAGTAGTTAGGAGTACGATCAAATGGTTTAAATGTAATTAATAATCATATGTCTCAAGAACCGAGATGTTCAACAGTTCAAGAACATAAAGTTGATAGAATATAATTCAATCAACATAATTAATTAAAACTATCCCAAATCCAAGTATTTAAAAGACTTAAAAATAATAATACCAACAAAAAAAGATAAACTAACCTAAAACAACCAAAGAGATCATTAATAAAAAAAAAAAAAAAAAAAAAAAAAAAAAAAAAGTGAAATGTAAACTCATGTGCACAAACTTCACCTCGCTTATGCAAATTGTTTATTCGAATAAGATACTCCTGCATTACCTTATTTTTCTTTATATTGAGAATGCTAAATTGTGATTTGTAGAATGCACGTTTGCTTATTTGTGGTAAGTATTATTACAGATCAAACGAAAGAACTCAACCCAAAAGACGATTATAATAGGTGAGGGAACCCATTTGACCTATAAACACTGCATCAATTGCCCATACAACTGATGTGAAAAAAGTCTCATATCTTACAATGGTTTCGATCCATAAGAAGTATCTCACATAATTCTCCAGCAATACGACGTAGCTAATTACTCTTTTACATCCACAAAATTAGACACAGTAAAATCATTGGTTCAGATTCTAGAATTTAGTTTAATCAACTTTTATCTACGTTAATCTAAAATATTTATGTATTTCACTATAACAGGAAATCATCTACTCAGGTTATGTTCTAATAATTACCAAAATCATTTATCAAACTTCTTACATATATGCCCATTTTCATAGATAACGTTGGATCAAAAGGATATATAACAGTGTTTGCAACTTGCAAGCATTTTGTGGCTAAAACTAGCCTTGAATTATTTAGACAACAACAGCTAGTGGACTGACCCACACGGAGTCGACTTTCATTCACCTAATTTTGTGTATTCTTCATTCTTAAGTATCCTTCAATTACCAGAGAGATTACAAACAACTTTGTGCTGCTTCTTTAAACATCTAGCTCCTATCAACGATATGTGCATTTGCGATTTATTGTAATCGTTTATTTGATTTTTGATAATTACTATTTGATCCACAAATATGGATGCAAACTTGCAGACATTCTTGCAACGGTTTCAACATCTTAAGATCCAACTGAAGGAGATAATATCAGCCACCGACAACTTCAATGATGAGAAGAATTGTATTGGGGTTGGTGGTTTTGGAAAAGTTTATAAAGAAGAAGTGTCCCACTCTAAGGGCCGAAGTATGGCTGCTATTAAACGTCTGGACCCACGGCATGGACAAGGAACACCTGAGTTCTTGAAAGAGATCATGACGCTTTCTCATTACACCCATGATCAAAATATTATCTCTCTTCTTGGGTTTTGTTGTGAAGGGCATGAGATGATCCTCGTGTATGAGTATGCATCTTGTGGAAGCCTTGACCGCCATTTAAACTCCCCTCATCTCACTTGGTCACAACGTCTGAAGATATGCCTTGATGTCGCCAAGGGGCTATGCTACCTTCATGATCCAAGGGAGACACACCAAAGGCTCATCCATTGTGACATAAAGAGCTCTAACATCCTACTCGATGAACAATGGAATGCAAAACTTTCCGACTTTGGGTTATCGATAATGGGCCCTGCTAATGAGTGGCAATCGATTATTGTCACCTTGGCAGTAGGTACTCATGGGTATTGTGATCCGCAATATGGGATGACGCACACCCTAACGAAAGAGTCAGCGTATACTCTTTCGGTGTCGTATTATATGAAGTTTTGTGCGGGAGATTATGTTGTACATATAGCAATGGTTGTGTTCAAAATATTTTAGTGCCCACGTGGATCGAAAGCTATAAACAGAAGAAACTAAATGATAGCATCTTTAAAAATCCCACAGTTCAACCATTGGGTGAGAGCTCCTTACAAACATTTTCAGACATCGCGTATCGATGTTTGAACAAATCTCGTGAAGATCGGCCTAAGATGGCTGAGGTTGTGACGGAACTTGAGTATGCTCTCGAAAGTCAAGAGCTTAGTGAAGGGAAACTACTTTTTGACTATAGAAAGATAGCTAAGACTGCAGAACCTCCTTTGAAGTACAGATCCAATGATGAATTGAGGAAACTTTTAATCAAAGGGGTCCTCTTGAACGGTGGCAAAATGGTCTATTCATAAAAATAAATAATTATTATTGTTGTTGTTGTTATTGTTAATACTAACTTGAACTTGATTAATGACATACAGTGGTTTTCGTTAAACGAGGAGGGAGAACATTATGAAATGATATCTTTTGTCGAGTGTTTGAATCCGGCTCCAAGGGATTCATCTGCATATAATTCAAGGTGATTTCTGTTTCTAGCTTTTAAGGATATATGAAAAGTATAAAGAAATGTATCATTATCTGCTCGTACTATTCGTGCAGATTTTCTACAGGCCCCTACAAGTATAGTAATCAAAGTTTGATGATCAAAACACATGTAAAAACTCAATTCTTGTCACCTGGAATCATATACACGGTGAACTTTGTGTTCAAGATCTACGGTTTGAGTAAATTTGAGAACAAACTTAATGAAGCAATACTTCTCGAATATAAATTACTAGGGGAGACACAACCTTCAATTTCGTACCTTGCGGATAAGAGAGAAGATGGATGGTGAATGTGTGAATTGTATCAGTTTACTTGTGACCACAGAATTGTTGATCTTGAAATTATGTTTGACGGCTTCAGTCCAGAGTACGATAGCATAGGAGTAGAAGGCATCGAATTTCGACCCTTGAAGAAAGTAAGATGGCAAATAGAAGTTAGCTATTAATGTACATTATTGATTAATAAATATCCTATAACGATAATCACATCCATATTAGTCACTGGTAATATGGTTATGTTCTACAGGTGGAACATAAAGATGAGAAGCAATTCGTATCAGATTCAGATGCAAATTGGGAAGAAAAATTGCCAACTGATTATGAAGTCATAATGAAATTGCCTAAAGATAGCGTGCAATGGGCAACAAAGAAGGAAGCGTACTTAGTTATGCGCAAAGGGTTCTTAATCGATGATGGTCAAACGGTAACTTTAACAGGAGTGATATCTTACTGAATTTAAGTCCATTTGTTTTTCAAAGGGTAGCATTAGTGACTGCTATATCTATGTTATTGTTTGATAGTGGTTTTCTCTCGACACAAATGGAAAGAAATGTTATATGCTATCAATCAGAGCCGCTCGCATATGGTGCTCGGATATGAAGAGATTTTCTTTTCCTGAATCAAGGTTCTTCAATACCTTTCTGTTAGTTTACTTGTAGGATTATTTTTTATCTTTTGCTAATCTGATCACCATGCACAAATTAAGGAATTTTTAAAACCTTTTTTTCCAATTCATTAATTTGGTTACAAGCATGTAGTGTGAAATGCATTGTTTTAATTTATTCTGAGTGATGAACAACTCGCAAGCTATTTATTTCTAGTATAAATGTAAGGTTTGTCTTCATCTCACTCTTTTAGATTCTTACTTTCTATACAAGTGAGATATTTTATAGATATGTTTGTTTGTTTGATTACCGATGAAGAAAGAAAGTGCATTAATTAATTATTAATTAGGTATGTTAGTAACATATTACAAGTGAACTATACATAAGGTTTTTGAAAACATACACTATGTGTCTATGTTTTTATATGTGAATAATTTCTTTAGCTGGTTGTGCAATGAGACTGATTTTAGGTCACTTCAGATTTAAACTTAATAATCATGCTATTGAAACATCTTTCCAAATCATGTAAAGCTAATGTTAAAAATATAACTTTCTAGTAAATTACGTATAACATTTCCAGCTTTTCTTTTACATGTAAAATAATTTTTAAGATTTTTTAGATTTTTGACAAACCATTCAATACTGTTATTGGAGTTTCGATATTAAAAACATATTTTTCCAGAGAATTATGCTTACGAACAATTTATTCTACAAGTAACATAATTTTTGAAGTTTTATTGTTCAGATTTGGAGAAGCAGTTGAGTTGTTGCATTGGGAATTTGGAATCAACACCAAAATCAATGGCCAACTGGTATCATCTCAAATAAGATACGCAAGTTACCTTGTATACAAATTAACAAAAGACGAATCTAAATTTGAGGGTCCTATGACTGTAAAGGATTGGCATTCACATCATATTCAGTATATTTATTTAGTAAGTCCTCAAACTCCTGTTATTGGACCAAAGGATCAGCAAAACACCCGCAACCCAGTTAATAGGCCGAAAATAAAAGCCCTTCCACGACAAAGGAATGATGGCTGGATGGAAGTACAAATTCGGGAATCCCAAACTGCTGCTACAACCAAAATGAATTATAAATATCTTGATTTTACTGCTTGTTATTTCGAGTCATTTAAGGGGCTTATTGTTGACGGCATTGAGTTTAGACCCATATAAAATTTTTTTCTTTAATTGCACAAGAATTAATTTTTCATTTAACTTTTTGAGAGAAAGTTTATTTTGAATCATATTTCCTTCAAACTAAACCATATTGGTACTCTCATTATACTTTATGCGAAAAACTAGCATTAAACCCACGTGCGTTGTGGCATACAAAATTACAAGAAAAGTTTAACGTTCTTGAAATTTCACAGAAAAAAGATCAAAACGTTTACGTAACCCACGGGTGATGTGGCACACTAAACCATGAAAAAAGGTAAATACGCTTGTAACCTTATAAAACAAAACCTTCACATAACCCACATGTTACATGGACCACATTTACTTTTACTCAATTGTTCATGTCGGTGACTTAAAATATACAATTATATATATTATATATATACACACACACTACTAGTTTATTATAAACTTTTTCTTTTAATTAAATTTAATCAGTAATTATACAACACCCCGTGGTTAGCACATGGGTCATGAACCTTGCGACTCAGGTTCGATTCGTTTTCCACTGATATGACTACCTGACTACCAACATTATAACCATTAACATCGTCACAAATTTTTTTTGTAAAATCGGATATGTATTTAAATTAAATAGGGTATTTTTTCGGTAGGAGATGTCATATTAGACTTTATCTCAATTGTTAATGTTGGTGACTTAAAATATATATTTATAAATACTATATATATATATATATATATATATATATATATGTTAGTTTACTACAAAAATTTTCACTTTCTTTTACTTTAAGAAATTGAATTGAGAATTATACAACATCCAATGGTTAGTGTTATGTGTCATGAACATAGTGACTCGGGTTTGATTTATTTTCCACTAATATAACTCTAACTACCATCACTATAATCATCAGCATCGTCTCCATATAATTGTTTTTAAAACTTCTTAAAACTGTGAAGCATGAAATCAACACTTACCGAAGAACATCGGTACCGTTATATAAATGTTTCTATTTTCAAAACCAAGTCACCGCATCTTTAGACTTTTCTTTATGTTAGAGCATAAAATTATCTTAGGGGTAGTATGATAGTTTAGTTATAGGGTTTCTAGCCTATATATATGGTTGTATTGTTCTCCTTTCAATAATTAAATACAACGAGCATAAAATAATTTAAATGAAAGACTTGCATGTTGCGACGGAGCCGTACGATGATATTAACGTGGTTAATTGTACGGTGGGTGTGTATGTGAACATCGTTACGCGAGTGCAACCTAATAATTAAAAAACTAATTTATAGAAATTTAATATTCGAAAACAAAAGAAAAATATAATTTAACTGAAAATATAAGAAAAAAAAAAAAAAAAAAAAAAAAAAAACAAAAGTATCAAAAAAAAAGTTGCGGGCGGGGGTTGAACCCACGTCTACCACCTGTAAGGGGAGGCACTTTGCGAGCTACTAATTTCACCATTAATTTGGTTCTTTAAAAACAACCATTAACACCATTTGTTTTTGACAAGGCCGGTTGGAACCTTCACGACCTTGCTAAATGAGTATGTATGTGTGTATACTTCTATATTTACATTTACATTGCTAATATTTCCTATTTCCATAAATTCCTTAAGGAATCAACTCAAGGCAAATACTACCACAAGAATCCCTATCATCACCATATAGAGGCAAGTAAACACTATTTTGTGATGAAACAATCATGGAAGGTAGAAAAAGCATGAGATATATAAACTGAGGATTTGTGCTTCTTCCCAGCATCTTGACTAAAAGTTACTAATGCTCTTAAGGTCTTTTACAAGCACACATAAGTTGTATTAATTGAAACCAAGTTGGCCTTACCCAAGAAGTTAAAACCTGTTTATAATATGTTAATATGAAAACAAGTAAAAGACAATGAATTCACTTTTGAACAGAAGCTGAATTCACTTTATATCATTGAACAACATCACTGCTCTCAAAACAGAGGTAATTTCAGCAAGAAATTTTCAGACAAATTAAAAGCAGCTTGCAACATGTTTGAGAAGGCCAGATCGAGAGCCAAAGTGGGACGCTTTTCGTGGAACCGCTACTCGTGCCATATATAGTATCACTTGATGAGGATGCATCTTATGGGAGATCCTTCTGCTCCAAGTAACCGTAATGGTAAGCAATGCACATTATATACTCCTGCTGCTACATCGTCGAGTTTCAAACCTTCAACGAGAATGATATCCTAAGACCACGCAGAATGATATTGATCAGAACAAAAATGGTTATCTTTGCCATGAAACTTATAGCAGTTCTTTAGGTTTGAGAAACATGTGAGTTTAAACAAAAAGACTTGCTGCAATAAGTTAACACATTCTTTTGTTATTATAGGATATTTTAGACATTTGACAAACAATCAAACACCACCTGCAAGTACATTTTTAACCGATATTGCAAGATGACTTACCCTGCTCCTAAAGAAGACACGATGAGTAGCAAAAGAATCGACAAATGCAGCAGCTGATAAGTAATCAATGCCTACAATATGAGACAATTGACTGATTATGAACACATTTACTCGGCTTGAGAAGTGTGAGTGAGTGAGAGTTTTACCAACAAGTTTGATATCGGTGTTGTCCTTAAGCCACTGGGCACCATCCCTCAAATCCAACATAGCTTGTGTCAAATTGCTTTTGCCACATCAGCCGCCTGAAAACGATGACTTGAAAATATCACAATGTAAAGCAAAAGAGAACTTCAATTAAGATGGAAGTGTGCTCTACTATCAGGTTAACATTTTTATTCGTTCCTACTTTATCCTGGTGTGTGAAAGATTAAACGAGAATGAAATGTTAGGCTGAACGTGTAAGTGTAACAAGCACCATATGATTGTTGATGGTAGTTTAAAAACAAGAAAGGAGATTACCTATCAGTGTTTAATGTTCTGAAAAGCACACGCATTACGCCCTTGGGAATGTTTAAAGACTTCATAACTTCAGCTGAAACAAGTCCATTTGCAGACAAATAAGTAAATTAATTGCTTAAAGAGGACTCACTCATCCAAGCAATGAAGAGCTACTTTTCTAAGCAAGGAGCACCTGTTGCGTAAGTACTGGGGCGTGTTCAATACATAACCAATTTTATATATAGAACTACAAGAACCGCATAATTGCATAAGCAATTGTACATAGTTTACGGAATAATGAAAGATAATCAGATGGTGGGAGAGAAAAGAGAGACTGCTAAAAAATCATCTTATGTATCACGTTTAAAGCAATATGTATAAGTGTCTATGTGATTCTCGCAGTCCTTTACTTGTTGTATTGTACATGTATGTATATGTCTATTGACTAATATCGACAATTCCAAATTGCATAGTAAAAAACTATAGTTGAACAAGTACCTGTTATGTTACTGTCCCTTGGAACATCAACTAGTAATGCTGGGCCTGTGAAGGGAAAAACGCAATACAAAGAAACAAATATTTGTTATAACTTTCTCAAAGAGCATGTAATCTTTCATTGAGGATGAAATTATATGACAAGAAAATACACTAGAAACTAACTCTCTTTCAAAGGTTAAATATTTCAAAACTATGTTTCAATCAAGTGTATAACCAATAAAATATAAATAGTAATTAAATAAAACAACAGTAAAATCTTGGATCATTTAGCATGATACAGCACCAGAGCTGATCAAAGGGTTGGTAGATTCGAACTTGGGGCAGTTCGATAAAAACAAATGGGTGCATCCAACTTAAAAAAGCATACATTTGCATCCATTTGGAGTTACAGGATCCGTAAAATATGCATGAAAACAACAGTTCACCCATTTATCGGACTCAAATTCCTCCATCTAGAACCCATTTTGACCGACAACTTTCCCCAAATTTAGCCAATATGATTGATTTCATTTCTTTGTTAAAAAGGCCAAATCATAGATGTTGTTAACCCACACGCTTACTTAGCCATCTAATTTCAGTCTTCTCAATTTCAAATTCTCAAGATTTGATCACACTTACCAAAATTAAAATTTTCCTATGAAAAGAGGCATGAAGCACTAGTTACATATATCATTCAAAATCTAATCAGCTTTCCCCCTATTATTCTCTCTTATCTCATATCTTTTTCACATAATCAAATATTCAAACCAACACTTAACTAATCATTCCTCTTAAGCCATACTACCTTAATACAAGACAAGGGCATAAAGATTCAAACTTTCAAGAAACATAAGCAAACACAAACAAATTTAAACCCATACAAACAGTGTTACTGTGTTCCCCTCCTAAAAACTCAACAATATTCACAAACTTTCATTGAGACATTTCATCAAACACCTTATACTCACCATTCAAAACATGAAGATCAAGCGTATCAACATCAAACCCCGCATCAAAATATTCATCAATCATGTGCCCCGGGGCATCCACATGTGTTCCGGTGTGGGTCACCAGTTTCATCTCCGAAACATTCGATCTTGACCCGTTTTTCATGCTCGCCGGCAGCCGGAGGAACTGCCCAAGACCGTCGTCCGACAGCCACGACGGCATGTCCCGGTGGTAGCGGTGGGTGATGTCGATGATACGACCACCGTCGTAGAGCTCTCGACGGAAAGGGGTGGGAGTGGTGATGTCGTCGGTGACGTCGCAGGTGGTGGTGTACGAAGATGGGTATGCATCGTCGGTGGTGGGAGTTGAGAGTGTGATGAGGGTTGCGAGGAGTATGGTGGTTAATGGATGCAATTGAAGCATTGGGATTTGGGGATGAAGCTTGAGGATCAACAATGGCAATTGATTACATGTGTTTGTGTGTTTCTGCAACTACTGAGTTAAAACTTAAGTGCCCGTTTGACTTGTTTATTTTGATTGGAAAATACTTTTAATAAAAAAATTATTAATTTATAATTTTTAAAATAAGTTTTTAAAAAATATATGGTTTAACTTATAAATTAAAATATCATAAAATAACCAAAGGAGACATTTTTTTAAAATGAGTGGAGTTAATAAAAGGTAGTTTAGGGGTATAACAGGAAATTAGACTAAAAGTCGTTTTCAAAATTTAATAAGTAACTTCCCATTTACTTTTCAAATTATTATTTTTACCTTATATGAAAAGTCAGTTTGAAAAATACTTTTGATTTGCCAAACAGTTTTTTTGACTTATTAACTTTTCAAAAGTTAATAAGTTAAAAGTAGGTTGCAAATAAGCAAATCCCAAACACCCACTAAAAGTAGACCGTTAGGTAGCTGACAAGAAGGCCGATTAAAGAAATATATGTGGTAATAGATTTTTGGTAAAATAGAGAAAATTAATTAATAAAAAAGAGCGTTATCGAACCCTAAATCGGCTTGTGTTAGGGCATTTACAACCTATTCCTTATCTTTATTCATATAATTACACTAAAATATTAGGAGGTCATGGGTTCAAGCCTCACTCTTGGCAAAAATGAAGTGAAAATTACATAAACAGGATGTTTAAAAAAATATACATCACTTAGACTTAGGGGTGCAAACGAGCCGAGCCAAGCCCAAGCTCGTAATGGGCTCGAGCTTGGCTCGTGAAGACTTAGGAGAGCTCGAGCTCGAGCTCGGCTCGTTTCGAGCTTTATTTTTAAAGCTCAAGCTTGGCTCGACAAATACTTTTTCAAACTCGAGCTCTGCTCGGGCTCGGCTCGTTTATTTATTTTAATATTATTTTTAATATTTTATATTTAATTTTGATATATATATTTATAACTATACAATTTATATAGAACGTAATTCATATTATTTAATTGTTTTTATCATAACTTTATATATAATAGATATTATTTATATAATATATTAAATAAATTAAATAAAAATATATAAATAAAAAGCTCGTTTAGGCTCGCGAGCCGGCTCAAGCTCGGCTCGGGCTCGATAAAGCTCGGCTCGTTTCGAGCTTTTTATCGATCCGATCTCGAGTAGCTCACGAGTGGCTCGGCTCGTTTGCACCCCTACTTAGACTATTTCATGCTATAAAATAAGAGTAGGTTTTCAAAATGATAAAATGTCATAGTTACAAGGTGTCAGGTAAAACATGACATCATGAGTACACATTAAGGAACCAATGCACAAAGGTTGCCCCAACACATGAAAATCTTGAAATGATTATGAGTTTGAGTGTTTTACAGGAAATATGCATCTGTTCAGAAGCAAGTCAAAGGGTAAACAACCCGAGTCCTCAAGGTCTTCCAAGAAACAGAAGAAACAAAGTCAAGGTGAGATACAAGATGAAGATATGACACCAAATGATCACAGTAGGGGACCAAGACCAAGCTTCACCCGGGCCAAAAAACTTTCTAAACATGACCACGATGGCAAAAGGAGCTATACATGGGAAAATTTGAAATGGGGGTGAAATACATGGATAACATATTTGTTTGTGAACGGGCTGCAATGTTAGAGGACTTTGAAGCGTTGATGGTAGCGGAGAAGTTCTAAAGATTAGGATGGGAGGCCGCACTGACATTTCATGACGAAGGCCACAACGACAAAATTCCAAACAAGACAATTCTGGAATGGATGTCTACATTGGATAGGGAGGATGGTGACAACCCTCCTCACACAACCACATTGAGGGGGTGGGTAGGAAAAAAGGAGATGATCATGTCATTCGACACCATGTGACAGGTAGTAAACTTTGATTCAAGACCAGCAGACCAATATGAATACCCCATTGAAGCAGTCATTTGGAACTAGGGCTGTTCAAATAGCTCGACGCTCGAAACTCGCTCGAACTCGTTCGAAAATGCTCGGAATTTTGCTCGTTCGGTTTTCCGCTCGATTGTAAATGAACCGAGCGGCTTGGTTCGGTTTCAAAACGAACCGAGCAGAGCAAAGGCTCGCTCGTCGCTCGCTCGGTTTCGCTCGAATTATTTTTTAGTTTAGTTTTTATATATTATATACATGTTTTTATTATTTTATTTAGTTATTTATCAATTACAAGTATTTTAATTTTTGAGTTAAAATGTAAAACAACTTACAACCCTAAAAGTAAAAACCCTAATTCTCTAATACACCAAAACACAAAGTCACGCAGCCTGCCAGCCTCTCGATATTCCTGAAGATTTGAACCCACCCTCCAGCCCTCCACTCTCCAGCCTTCCCCCTGCGGTCGCCGACCAGCGGCGCCGCCCCTGCGAACCGGAACAACGGCCCATCGACACCCCTGCGGGCTGAGGCATTCCTGAAGACCTTGCTCAGTTGTGAACCGGAACAGCTGCACCCGCGACCGGACACCACTGCACCTGCGACCGGACTTGCCTCCGACCTGCTTCTTAATCGTAACACGAAATCGAACGAAATCGAGCGAAACCGAGCAAAACCGAGCGCTCGGTTAAAACCGAACCGAGTTCGAGTATGAAGTTTGCGCTCTAATATGTAAATTCGAACCGAACCGAGCCACTCGGTTTGAAACCGAACCGAGTTCGAGCGGAGCTGCGTTCGTTCATTCGTTCGGTTCGTGAACAGCCCTATTTGAAACAGTGAGTTCAACACCCTGGAAGACTCGACCATGCTACAAGACATATTTGTGGGCAGCACAGGGGGTCTGTTTGTTGGAACTCAGATGCATATCATGCCTAAAATCTTAAACATGATCAGCATGTTCAACATAATTCCAAAGCTGGGAGATAAAAACACCATCAGGCAAACGGATGTGCGCATAATCCATGCCTTATTATCAGGGAGGATGCTGCTTTCACTAAGACACTTAATCTTAATGAATGTTTGGGATAGTAGAGAGAGTGCAGACAAGAAGATGATCCCCCATTGCAGACTCATCACAGCACTTATGAGAGCACAAGGGGTGTTGGGAAAAAACACTCAATACATTTCAAGCCACACAAGTTTTTCATGGTTGACAAATTCAGCAAATTATCTTGGTACTACAAGAAAACCAACACTCAAGTCATGTTGAAGGATAAAGGAACCAAAGAAGTACTCATGGGGAGAAGACCAAATGCTCTGCCTTTACGACCAGGTGAACAACTAGATCCAATGTCTTCAGATGATGATGATGATGAAGAAGCGGATGAAGATGATGAGGATGAAGGATTCACCGAAAAAGGGGATGGCTCGAAACATACACTAATTCCCATCCGCCGGCTAGTCGAAGAACCAGCAATTGTAGAAAGGATGAGAAGGATGAGGCCAAATAAGTACAGGCAGTGGTCTGCCATTGCTCGATACCAATGTGACATGACCAACCGGGAATCAATCTTCGTTAAAGACAGGCATGAGGAAGCAATGGCTCTACAACAAGAGGCAATGGAGAGACAAAACTTATATGCAAGAAATCAAGAGTACCAGCATCAGTTGTTCTCAACCAAAGGTACCATGATCTAACTCAACAAAGACACTATCATGATTTCTATGCAAGAAGAGAATATATGCCATACACAAGAGAGACAGACTGGAGCCAAACGGGAACTTATGACGGGCAAGCAATCTACCCATATCCAGCATCACAACCATCTCAGTAGGTTCCTCTTCAACCCACCAAACCCCAGCAGAAGGAGCCACTGATCCATACAACTTCCAGCAGATGCAGATTTTGATGACCGAATGGTTTGGGCCACCACTACCACCACCACAGGTTGATGATCCATATGACGATCCTAGCATGAACCATCGTGGCACTCGCTGATCGAGTGTTGCACACTGATCAGGTCCATGTACTTTATCCCCGCTAGCTATGAATAATTTAGTTTGTGTGCTTAAGACAACTTATTAAATAATCGTAATAACTGAATGGATGGGGGAAGGGAGCGCTGTGGTAACTTTGACTGTTAAATGGGTGAACTTTCATTTATGGTACGTTAGTTTATGAGAAGAAGCGCAATACATTGGGGACAATGTATCTCAAGTGTGGGGATAAGGGGAGAATTGAAAAAAACCGAACCTTTTTGAAAAATTAAGTATCTTTGAAGGCAAATCCTCAAATAAATTTAATTGTGCATGAGATTCAAAATTTTCATACATGACTAATTATCACTTGTTTGTGCATGTATAGATCCCTTGGCATGCTTGTTTTGAAGTGTAGAAAAGTAGTCCCATCATGAGCTTATAAAAAATTAGGTAGAATTCTTAGGAGGCATAATGAACCACTTGTAGATGACATACGTGCTTCACGTTTTAACCCTTTCCCACCATTGCCGTGAGAGTTTGAGCCTTCCAGCAATTCATAGCATATTTTGATTTGCTTTATATTTTTGCATAATGAGGGGAACCATAATGCGCATTTAAGTTAGAACTCGTGTAATTGATGCATGTCAAGATCATGAACCAATATGTGCATAAATGTGATAAAGGCATTAGGAATGAACCAATTGCTTAAACATTTTTCCTTTGAATTCCCTACCTTGAAAATCTTCCTTTAGACACCATGTTGAGTCCCAACTTTCGTTTGAATAAGCCAAAACAATAAGCCTACAAAGCCTTAGCCTTTTTATGAAACCTCGAGTGATGAAGTCCAATCCATAACATACCTAGAAGTGTCGTTTCAGTATTAGTTCAATAATAGTATGATTGGTTGAAAGAAAAAAAAAAGAAAAAAGAAAAGAAAAAGCTAAATATGAGGTCAAAATGACCAAAGTATGAAGCAACAAAAATAGTGTGAGAGTTTGGTGATATTATGGCAAGTATAAGAGTGAGTTGATAAATAAAATATCTAGCATGTCTAAATTGGATTTCATTCACCGTTAGCCACTCTAAAATCCCTTTTTTTATCCCACCTTAAATCTTAGCCTAACGTTACAACCCATAAAAGACCTCTTGACTTATGTATCTTATTGTGTTAGTTGATGGCGATATGATTAATATACGAGCTTATGATGAGAATGTGCATTTGTGGTTTGAGAGTTCCAGATATACTAGTATATAATCACTAGTCCACAGAACAAACCGAGAGGAGTGTTTATTATGAGTAGTGTGAATGCATGAATATTTGAAGCAAAAGGTAAGTTATGCCAACTAAAGATTTTAAATTTAAAACTTAAGTGATACTACATGTTGGGTTGTGAATCCTACACGATGGAAGTTTAAAACTAAGTATGCCTTGTGTTGGAGCTCTTGAAGATTAGCATTTAGTCTTTATATTTTGTTTTTGTCATAGTATAGGGACTTATTTGTAAATATATGTTTCTTAGTTTTATTGTTAGTATAAATAGGATATCATGTAATTTGTGCAGGTAGACTTTGAGAGAGACTTTAAAGATACTGTTAGAACTCACTCTCTGTACATTGTATCTGTTTGCATTACTATCAATGAAATCTCTATGAATTTTTGAAGTATTTGCATTTGTTGATTACATTGTTCATATAATTGATAATTGCATCATAACATCAACACAGATCGATCCATTTGAACCTATCAAATGGTATCAGAGCTTTCAGTTCAGTGATTTGAAGCTTAAAATCGACTTTTGAGCTCTGTGAATCACTTGAATCTGTGTTTGATAGCAATTGATCAATTAATTATTGATTTCAGTTGTGTTTCATCATTAGAAACATGAATTGAATCACATTGAGTGATTTTACACATTCAGATCTGAATTTTCATAAGATTTGTGTGCGAAACTGTTCTTCGTATTCGAACTCAAATTCAACAGAAATTCAGATTTATTGTTGTTAGTTGAAAGAATTGATGATTAAGGATTGATTATCGGTGTATATACTACCTGATTGAAAGTTTTCAGATCAATTAATCAAGTTTTGAAGAATTTGATAAGATCAGGTTGTTACGAAGATGATGAATTAGGCGCTTGGAGTGTTAAAATCATCTGAAAATTGGTCATATGTTTAGGCGCATAACAACTGTTTAGGCGCATCAACACTGTTTGGGCGTTTCAGAGTTGGTCGTTTTAACACTGTTTGGACGTTTTACCACTGTTTGGACGTTTTTGAAACCTAAGAGTTCTAGGCGTTTAAAGACTGTTTGGGCGCTTCAGTTGAAAATTCAGAAAATTTGACAAAGTACCTAGGCGTTTGACAACTGTTCAGGCTTTTGACAACTGTTTAAGCGCATCTTCAGTTGGGCGTTTCAGAATTCTACTAAGGCATTCCTTTAGGTGTTCAAGTTCAAAGTGGGCGTTTCACAAGCATCAGGCGTATCAGAATTCAGACTTTTCATTCAACACTTAGAAAATTATTCAAAAACTAAAATCCAAAAATATTGTCATTTCTTTGTTTCATTTTAAACTTTAAAAACAACAAAAACAGTTTATTTTCTTAAATTCAAAACACAAAATGGCTAAGTCTGAAGATTCTGAGAACAGAGATTCTAAGTTGAAGAACAGAGCTGATTTCAAGAACTAGTCTCTCAGATTGAAACATCATCTAAACTCTATTGATACTGATCTTTGGAAGTCAATAGAGAAAGGATCACATATTCATGTAACATTAGATGGTCCTGACATAGGATTTGTTTACACCAAAGACTCTCAAAAACTTTATCCTGAAGATGGTCTACATGGTGATGATCTAAAGAAAGTAAAGAATGATATTAAAGCTTATTCACTGATGTGCAAGGGTTTACCTTTGGAGGTGCTGACAAGACTTGATAGTTATCAGACTGGGTATACCATGTACAAAGCCTTAAAACATTTGTGAAGGGGGCAAAGAGATTCAAGATCTCAAAAAGCAGAAACTGAAAAGGCAACTTGAATTGTTTGAGCATTTTTTGGAGAAACTATAATCAAAGTGATGAATGCTGCCACGGAGCATATTTCTTTGAGAAAAGCTCTGGCATATGCAAACATAGTCAAGAAAGATATACAAAATATAGAGTTTATGAGGATATCGAGTAAAGGAGTATTGGAGATTCACTCAAAAGATTATTCAAGTCCAATAGAATTTTATGCCAACATCGACATAGCTGGTCTTTCAAAGGAAACTTTGCTTGTGATGGATGCTATGGAGATAAAAACAAATGAATCAAAGCCTGAACAATGTATTTTGGCAGTAAAGTTCAAGTCTGCAATAAAGAAAGCATTAAAAGAGCTGGAAATGTATAAAGAGAAGCCGATGTTCAAGATAAAGGAAGCACCTGAAAATTATTTTGACTGAAGACGACATGCAAATCTTAGGGGGAGTATTGTAGGAGCTCTTGAAGATTAGCATTTAGTCTTCATATTTTGTTTTTGTCATAGTATAGGGACTTATTTGTAAATATATGTTTCTTAGTTTTCATTGTTAGTATAAATAGGATATTATGTAATTTTTGCAGGTAGACTTTGAGAAGACTTTGAAGAATACTGTTAGAACTCACTCTCTATACATTGTATCCGTTTGCATTACCATCAATGAAATCTCTATTAATTTTTGAAGTATTTGCATTTGTTGATTACATTGTTCATATAATTGATAATTGCATCATAACATCAACACAGATCGATCCATTTGAACCTATCACCTTGTGACCTTAACATATACAAAGTTGTGATAACTTAACATGTGTGGTTAATTAGGGTGAAGTGTTACAAGTAAGTTTATTTGAGGACAAACAAAAGGTTAAGTGTGGGAATGTGATCACGCGTCGATAATCCAATGTTTAATCAACTTAATTACGTGAATTTATATGGTGATTAGCAAGGAATGGATTCAAGTTGTGCGTGTTTTGATTTACAAGAATGGAAGCTGAAAAGAGGTTGTTTTGGAGAATAAGCAGCAATAAAAGAAACTACAAGGGTTGAGAGTGTCAATAAAGAAAGTTAGTAAAAATGCCCAGAAAACCTATACCGGCGTATGGTACGCCGGGTATGGGCGTATCATACGCTGGTCAGCGTATTGATGACGTATTTGTGGGCGTATTTGATAAAATTACAGAATGTGTGCGTATGAAACAGGGTGGGCGTATGATACGCAGACCCTGGGCGTATCATACGCCGGTAGGCCAACAACTTCGGATTTGATGGAACTTCAAGGTATTTAAACACATCCAACCCTAATTCGAAAAACACTTTTCCCAGCCGAAAATAGGTGCTTCAAGGAGATTTTGAGTGCTTTCTAGCTTCCCAACATCATCCAAATCATCATTGATCATCATCAAATCAAGATTGAAGATTCACTGAAGATGATGTGTCAAGTGAGATGTTTGGTATGTTTGATTAGGTTTTTGTAATGAACATGAATCTATTGAATGAAGCATTATGTTTTGGTTGATTTAAACGATTGGCTTATAAATAAAGTTGTTTGCTTGATTATCAGTTTTCGGTTTTCTTGCGTCGTGAGCTCATTAAGAAAAGTAGGCAACGTGATATAAGTGAATTGGTAACATTGTGAATGAACGAGTCTTAAAAGATTGTTTTTTGTTATCACTTTAATCAAAAGCTAAGATCTTAAAGTATTGTTCTTCAAAACCCTAAGTCCAAATTACCAAGTGTTGATCTTGCGGAATTGGAAACCCGGAAGTGATTGTTTCTTAGTATTTAAGTAAAATCGTTTTAAAGTTCGTTGCTTTTCATAATCGTATTCTAAGTTTCATCCAAGGTTCTAATTTTTAAGTTCAAAGTTTGTGTCTTTTAGTTAATCGAGTCATATTGATTAAGCACTTTTCACATATTCCCTGTGGAGACGACCTTACTTAGCCTTACACAATAAAGGTAGCTAAGACCGGTTACTTAACTTGTTTTTCATCGAGTCTTGACAACCAGATCAGCCCTAACGGTTTAGTTGGCAACTTGGCATGGGTTGAACCATTGGACGGCAACGGTTTGATATAACCAGATTCAAGATTGGCCACCATCAATCTCCCTTCCATCGTTACTCTCCTTCAGCATAAGAGTTAATAGAAGCATCTCCCCCACCTTCTTGATTATCGAACAAATTGGACATATTAGAGTCGGTGCTCAGTTGACGTAGTTCGATATTCAATGGATTGTACTATCGTTGGCACCGATGCATTCTCCATCAATGGAAAATGTTGGAGTTCTTTCGTTGCATTAATTCATCTTGGCGTGATTGTTTAATAAGATATTTAAATGTAAAGTAGTCAAAAACAAAATATAATGTTTTTCTTTATAATAGTTTGACCTATCATGACTCGAACTCATCCTAACCTAAACCCATCTTGACCCATACTCATTCTAACCTTTTTTATAATCCATTCATCCTAACTCAAGCTCATCTTGACCCGACAACCAACCCATCCACTTTGCCAGCTCTAACTCTAGCTATTAGCCAATGACTTGATATCACCATAATTAAACTTAAAACTACACTAAACAATTCTAAAGAGTTACGACATAATCTTTTATACCCAAACTACCCTATAATTTTTCTCATATAACAACTAAATTATATAATTGTTGAAAAAGGGGGCAAAAGCAACATCTCCTTCAGCAAGCGGATTCGTGAACCGAATCGTAACCCTCGTACTTACCTTAGCCCCTTGCATCAGTGTTCCTCAACTGCCCACCCAAAGTTGAGCTCGAGCTGATATGGTGCCTCGACCACCCTTGTAAACATGACCCACTCATAGAACTTAATGTAAACTAGGAGTCTTTCCATGCGTGCGATGCAGCAGAAACATGTGTATTACATGATAAAAAAAATTATTTACAAAACTAATATGTTTAATTAAACAATAGATGCCTCTACGTAATCAAACAATAAGGTCTTAACATGTCAAAAAAATGACATGCGTTATACATTCTTATGAAAATAAGTGCTGAATATGTCATTGTTGAGCCATAAAAGATAATATGAATTTCATTTGTTATTTTTTAGTGTGGTTATAGTTTGAATATGAAAAAAAAATAAAGACACCCACATGAAAACCCACCTGATAAGATCACAATGATAAAAAAAAACCCAAATAAACTGCCTAAGCTTGGCCTTGAACCCTAGTCTTTTGAGAGTTTGTGAGCTAGCGGTAGACTAAAGACCCGTAATTGGCAAATTTGTAATGTATATTATACGTTAGATTGGTGAAATTACTGTTGAGGTCACTGGTTCGAACTCCACTTATGACAGACTGTTGCAAAATAGTAGTGGTGTAAGTTAGTTGTATATTAGATGTGTATGTAAGTTGTCGTTCTATATGTGTTAGTAAATTTATGAAAAGTTAATGATGGTTATAAAACATTTAAATGTTCACAAACAACATTACTCAAATATCAAAATTGGCCTAGGATAAACTAGGATTCATTATGGTGTTGAAATTGACAAACACGTCAAACATGATAGAATTCCGAAATAAATTTAATACAAAATCCAAGTAATTGTATGTGATTAGGACTTGACAGGGTGTTCATAAGTGCTTTAAGTAAACCAGTAAAATATTAATCAGCATGCTGACGATTGGTCATTTGAACTGAAATTGCATTTAGCGTCAAGTAGTGACTTTTATAATCAGATGCATAGTTACGGGAGGAAAACTTAATTCAACACTTATCCAGATTGTGTTGTGGAATGGACATGTTTATTTCACCGATTGAATACAATCTAAAAAATCTTCACGATGTCACAGTCTAAATCTTTGTATGTTTCCGCTCTTGTTGTTTTGTTTTGATTGTTTGTTAAAGAAGTCCAGAGAAGCAACCACCTTGTCTCCACCATATGCTCCATTTATAAGCTTTAATATGACGGTTGGAAAACTGACAATAAACAGTTTCATAAACTGTATTATGGGCAGTTACATAAACTGTGTTATGGGCGGGTCGGAACCAAGTTAGGTCTGGTTCAAAATGTTTCTAGTAGTTACAAATATTGTATGCCATATAAGCCGCTAATATTATTGTATGGTCTTACTAATTATGATTCTATGCACTTTATGTTGTTTTGTGCTTATACTTATCTTGTTATGCTTTAGTGTGCATGTTTAACTTAATTAATGGTCTTATCACATGTTGGATAATGGATAACTTGCTAGCTTTTATTAAATGTTAGTATTAGCAAGTTCACACACCAATTGTTATGACTTGTGCGATTAATCTTCTGCTATAAACAAAAATTTTACAATTTTATAAAAACCAACTATAGTTGAATGTGGACATACTAGACTAAAGTACACATGAACCTATAACCAATTTAAATTATAACATACACAACACAAAACTTTAAGTATGAACATATTAATCCAACATTATGTAACTCAGACCCCTAGTGATTGCTCATATGTGCTATCTAGCTTCGTCGAGGTTCAATTGGGAAAACACTTGGCTTTCACTCGAAAAATTTTGGCCATGCTATAATTGTTCACATGGGAATCGTCATCATTAGTATTAGAAGGCAAACGTTGAATCATCGACATTGGCAACTCTAAAGATGTATTCATTATGCTATCTTCATACGCTCTTTGTCTACAAACATTTGTTGAAGCTTCAACGCGTACTCTAAGTCCCAGAGCACATCGATCATGCTCGGCCTCTCCTCTCCAGTATCTTTCAAACACCTCTCAACCATCTCCAAAAACTTTCTCAATGAATTAGGGTTTATCGTACCTACAAGAAAGGGATCCATTATTGCCCCTACCTCCCCGTCTTTTATATGTTTGATCGCCCAATCAGCCAAATTTGCCTCATTTTGAGGAAGCGTGTTATCGAGTGCTGGCCTAGCACATAGTACCTCAAGTAACACTACTCCAAAAGAGTAAACATCTGATTTTTGTGTTAGTTTCATGCATCTTATGTATTCAGGATCTAAATACCCGAAACTACCTTTGATATACGAATCTCACTTTGATCCATAGTATCTAACCTTGATATCCCAAAATCTGCCACTTTTGCAACGTAGTTCTCGTTAAGCAAGATGTTTGTTGACTTGACATCATGATGGATTATCCCTCCATCCGACCCCGTGTGGAGGTAATGTAATCCTCGAGTCGCACTAATGCAAATCTCGAGTCTCTGAGTCCATGACAACTTCGGATGATTTTTATTCTCGCCATATAAATGATCTTGAAGAGTACCCTTTTCCATAAACTCGTACACGAGGATCATCTCAGACCTCTCGTCGCAATACCCTATCATAGTAACAAGATGACGGTGTCGTATTTTCGACAACACCATAATTTCTGTCACAAACTCGGGTCGACCCTGCCCATGTCCTTTTTCGCCTCGTTTCACCGCAACTACCATACCATCGGGAAGAGTTCCTCTATACACCTTCCCAAACCCGCCTTTTCCAATCACTAACTTCTCATCAAAACCATTTGTCGCTTGCAATATATCAGCAAACGGGAACCGAAGACTAAGATTCAAATTAGGGATAGGCGACGCGTGGGTGATGGTAAAGTCCATATTATGCTCGTGTACGAACTTCGACCGTACGACGGCACCACGTTAGACTCCGGTTTCGCCACTACCGCGGCCTTCACTCTCCCGCATCTCGACCCAATGAAGAAGCCCAATAACAACACAACCACAAAAGCCACACCTCCAACAACACACCCAACCACAATAAATTCCTCATTGCTTCCATGATCAACCACATCTAAATTCCTCACTAGTTCCATGATCTCGAGCCCGTTCAAGAACGCGGTCTGATTGTCGCCACTGATCGTGCCAATGCTAACATTCAAACTCCCCGAATCAACAGAACTCACCACAAAATCAACATAAACGGAACTTTTACTGCTAACATTCTAGCCGGTTGAATCTTCTTATTGTATTGACTATACACGAAGAAATTAAACCCCGCGTTAACATCAACAAGCCCAGGCTTATAAAGTCACAAAATGAGCCCGAACAAGGTACATCTCGTCCTTATCAACCGTAAAACTCCATGTCAAATTCACCGAACCATTCATCAATTCCTTTGTTGTATTGTAAACATCATCAGGAGCGTCGTACCTGCTCGAACCAAGTTCAGTATACATAGGTGCCCCCTGAATGTTCGGTTTCTTGCAGGCTCACTTCTGAAGATGTAACCATCATCAGGAACCCAAACTCTTCTTAATGTGTCACGTTGGACATCAATCATATTTCCACCAACATTGATCCTGTAAACTGGGATGAATGCATACGACAACTTCGACGACGACGAAGATGATGATGATACCGATATAGTCTTTGTATCACCATTATCACCAGATGGTGATACGTTGGATAAACTAACACCATGTCTGAACAATTCAGAGGGTGTGGTGAAAGCTTCAATGGCATTAACAAAAGCTGGAGATGAACCACTTTTGGGGATGAATTCAATTCTAAAATTCGTTACATCCCCAATTGGGATTATGAAATCCCTAATCACCATCATGTTTCCCACTTCAAAATCGGATAACAAAGGATACCCAGAGATCGAAACATCGAATTTTGAAGAAGACAGATCAATTTCATTGAATTTAAATGGTGAGAAATGAAGACGCACACATCACAAACGTGTTGATTCCATCTGCTTGCAGATCATACCATGATTTCTTACTGAAAACCCTTGCTGTTTGGTAGATTGGCACCGTACTAGATGGTGGGTTGGTGGTATCTGCGGTGGCGATGCCGCCAGAGACTGAAAACGAAGTGGGGTTGCTGTTGTTTTCGTCATCGGAGACGAAAAATTTTCCGGTGTATTCGTTGGAGAATCTTGATCCGCAGTTGATGAAGTGGTGGTCGGGTAAGGTGTATTCTGATTGTGAAGTGGTGAAGAGTGTATAGAGGATGATGATGAGAGAGAGATGAAGGTGGAAGCCATTAATGGAGGTGATGAATCACTGGTTCGAATTGGAATATTAATATGGGGATTTTGTTTTGTTGTGAGGAAGAAGACGAGTTTGAAAATGGAGTTGACGATATGAGAAGACTTGTAGCATCTTGTGGTTGTGAAGGGATTATTATTGAAGAATGATGAGGATAATAATAATTATTAAGTTGTCATGTATTTGTTTTTTGTTGGTTTTGTGTGTGTTGTTTTTGAAATTGGTTAAGAGTTGCCGTGAAGTCTACTTCGAGTTTGTTACATTGTTGAAGTCTACTTTATCCTATGAGATTTTTTTATGTTTAACTCGCTCTTTTACCCGTACGCGACGTGATAAAATATATATTGTAATTGATCTGATTTTTTTCAGACTAATTTACGTCGAAACATAGAGTAAATCAAATTTACACCGTTGAATAAAACGTATTATATTTGATCAGACTCTTTTACAAACTATGTCAAAACGTAGATCAACTCAAAACGTACATAGAAAGCATGTGTAGGGGCACTGTACGCAACATGATAAAGTATAAATTACAATCGTTTTGACTAGTTTTCGAACTAAATTTACGTCGAAGCGTAAAGTAACTCGGATTTATACCGTCAAATGAAAACGTGTTTATATCTGACCTTGCGTATTTTCAAACAAAACTTACATCAAAACGTAGACCAACTCAAACTATGCGTAAACATAAACACGGAACGTCTTATATTTGATCTGACTAATTTCTGAATAAAATTTACGTCAAAACATATGTCATCCCATCAGGAGCATTGGTTCAATCCATCAAAATCGTTAAAATCAAACATCAAACCGTCGATCGATTTGGTTAACATTTATACAATACCGTTCAACCATCAGTTTTGCCCAGAATTTCTGGGGAACGAGAACGTGATCTTCCCCATCTCCAATTACAGAAATTAATTTTAGGCATCCTCAAATTTCTAGATGCATTTAGTATTTTAGTCATTATTTAAACAGCTAAACAATTATTAAACAACTATAACATATATATTAATTAAAGAAACAATTGCTATTAAATTATTATTTTACTATTCAATCATATGCGAATTAATTAATATATAGATCATTCTTAGGCCATGTATGTAACATAAGTCGAATTTTGTCTCAACTTATTGGAGTCAATGAGTCATTTTTTGAAGTAGAAGTGAAACGAGATGATCCATTTTTAAGTTACTTAAATCAGATTGTTAAAATCTTTAATCAGGGCAAACTTGAATGACCTCAAGCCCAAGCTAAAGCTTATATTGAAGCGTTTTTATAAACACGCTCGAGTTCGGGTTTACATATTGAGGTTGATTATACCGCGAGTCCAAAAATACATGTTAATAATAGTATTTTATTTCATCAAGAACATACATAGTCAACATCCAGCTGGTTTATCTTTTAAGTTTAATGGTTGCTAATATGATTAAATCCTTATAAAAGATATTTCTAAACCATTTAACAATAAAATCCCTGAGATTTTCTATAAATCAACTCATAGGGTCACAATCTCATCAAAATCTCTATAAATGAAAATAAAGATAAGACAACACACACTTGAGAGCTTTCTTCACATTGATATGATTTTTTGATGTTCCAAGACTTGATTTTTAACTTCAAAAATTAAATAAAGAACACAAAGTTTCTTTCTCTACTTCCTTCATCCCCATCTTTTCCCTCTAGAACCCACACTCACATAGTCACATTCACTTCTTTATCACCATTTTGGTCTAGTGGGATAATAAATATCACAAACTCACACCATTACATCCAGTGGATATTTAATATTCACTTATGCAATATCAAACGTTTTAACATGTTACAGCATCCAAAAATCGTATCTTTAGATACAAATCAATACTCCTATAAGTAATTACCATTCCATATCACTTATAATATTCCATTCACGTACGTAGGTTACAAATTTCAACACAAATTTATACTCCTTAATAAATCTGACATTTCTAGTTACAATAAAAGTTTCATCATTATCGTTAGTTGTCATGATTCACAACTTATGTTGTACATGTTTAGTAATAATTCACACTGTGTGATATGTTCAATGCTAAAACATACACGCATAAAGCAAAATATAATGATAGTGAAAACACACTTCTTACATGTATTTAATTTTAGCATGCATGCATCAAGTAGCATAAAATTTTGAAGGAACTTAGCATATTCGATTTACATATTAGTCTCATATCTACTAAGCCACATAAATTATACCGCGGTATTTAAATCTTCCTAATATAAGAATTACCATGTTTAGATAACATTTTTATTTAAAGTAGCTTTTGTATGCTCCATTTTATAAGAACTATATGCACTTATCTTGGTCACGTTTTTAGTGACTCCTTGTATATATGAGTCGAACTTTCACTGAGTATTATATACACAAGTATATATTGAAAGCACTAGTAGGTATTAAACTATTAATTAATAGTAACATTTTCTTAACTTCGTTTCACATATATAGGGTTATTGGATTTTAATACTACCAAGTTTTTTTTATTGGTTAGAATTAATCCCAACTCAATAATATTTACAGACACTCCCAACTTTTAGCTTATTTTCCTTTAACGATCCATTGCTAACTGAGAGTTAACCCCCGTTAGTATTTTTTCTGATGAAATGAGGCCAACTTTGAGCCAGTTTTCAACTCCGCCATTGCCCACCTCCATCAGTCCCGCTTTTTCGGTGTCTAGCTTTCATAGTCACCTGAAATCTACCTTCAACGAGTCAGGTGGTTCAATCAAGAGGTAAAGAATGACGGGTTTTAGGGTGCAGAAGTTTCAGATTAACGGATCAGATGTTGATTTCAACATTCTACTTAGTGTTTTGGTCATATAAACAGTCGACTTTATAAAAAAACTAAAGGTATTAACTCTCAGTTAGTAATGAATCGTTAAGGAAAATCATATCAAAGTTGAAAGTGCTTGTAAATATTTTTTGAGTTGTGATAATGTGATTAATCCCAGTCAATAAATAAAAGTTATGATTATTAAAATCCAATAACCCTATCTATAAATTATTAAATTGAAACCCAATATAAATAGAAGACGAGACTTTCAAATAATGACAACCCTCATCTGTTCCGTAGTGTTAAGGGTGACTATAACTTGATAAAACATGTTTACAAGAGCAATTCACATAAAGTTACTAAATCAACCTAAATATATACTTTACTATGAAACATCATATACAAATGTAATAAACCAAGAGTAAAACTTTATAAGACATCCATAAGTTCGGAGAACAAACATAAGCAATAGTTTATCACCAAATATCATAAAAGATAAAAAAAGGATATATTTTTTGTATAAAACCAATTGCCTAATAATATCATATTTAAACACCAAAAATCATATAAGAAAAGATGTAAACAATACAAATAGAGATGAAAAAACCGTCTTTTAATATTAGTCCGAGTGTAAAATAGGTCTAGTATGGTCAACAAAAAATTAAATCCAGGTCGAATTCAAATTGTTTTAGATTGATATAGATTTTTTATCGCTTTTGAGTAGTTTTAATCGTTTACAAACAAATGGAGATGTAAAAACTGGAGTTTTTTAAATACCGGTTCAGGTTTAAAATCAGTTTAGTCTCGTCAGCCAAAAGTTAAAACCATGCCAAATTCAAATCGTTCGGGTTGACACAGACTTGCTAACCGATTTCAAATAGTTTTGGTCAGTTAGGTTAAGATAAAATCAATTTCAAACCACATTCATTTGTTGGAGAGGATTGTAAACCGCTCCTAATCTACAATTTCTATCGGTTCCTAATTAGTATCCAGCATACCAGTTCGACTCCGGTTCGGGTCATAAACCGGTTTCTTTTACCACTAAATACAAGAATGAAGGCCCAATAGGCTTCATGACTCGATCCTCTGGGCTCTTACAAGTCTACTTCTCAGCTGAGCTCTGTCTCCCACACCCAAAACAAACACCGTCAGCCACCGTATTATTCCGTCGACGACCACATTTCTTCATCGATTGAAGATCACGGTAACCTCTATCCTCTTCGTTCATCTATAATCGTCTATTGATTTCATGATTTAGGGTAAATAAGCGTGATTAATACTTTAGTTGTTAGAAATTAGGGTTCTCGTTTATTGCACTTGTTTTGGGATTTATGTGTATATTGGCAGTCTGTTTGATATAATTGTTTATATAGTAGCATTTCAACGAATTTACGAGCGTTGGTGTGAAATAATGGCTTTGAGTTCGATCATTCGCCTGTTTTTTAGAAATAACACTAGAGATGCAAAATTGGTGGTTTAAGCATTTTGATTTGGATTTTGTTTTGTGATAACTGTTTATGGATTTGTTATGTTGGAATGTTTGATTCTAGGACAGAGGACATGAAATTGTTGCTTGTAAACGTGTTATTGAGTTATTGTTTTTGTCACTGTGGTCCTATGTGGTCATGGGAATGTAGTTGTTAATTTGTTAGGATAAGTGTTTTTATCCTGTTGAAACAAAAGATAAGCGTCATAATGATCATTAAACCCATTGTTTTGTCTATGAAGCTGTCTGTGAATCACATTTTTGTTTCAAGTTAAAGTGGATTTTTGATCTTGACAAAATTTGGCCGACAGATCGAAGTTTTTTACCAGAAAGATGAGTTCTTTTTCAATTACGCGGAAGAAGACGCCTTTTCAAAAGCACCGTGAAGAAGAGGAGGC